>SNQJ01S0051150.1:46126-63485 GCA_010110895.2 Picea sitchensis
GAATCTAGATTCCTAAATGGTCATTGCTTGAACTGACATAAGTAGCTTCCAAAGCCAAACATGCTTCCTTTTTCATTTATTTTGTATTCCATCTACTTGAGAGTGCAATCTTTGAGGATGTGACTTGTTTGGTGACAAAAATAGTATTTGAAAAGTACATTCTCATAGTCTAGAGTTAACACCCTTCTATGCTCACCACAAACCTAAAGTGATCTTATCCATAAGATCATCGCTAACGTCCATTAACACCAAAATCATGGGACCACCTCAAACTTCAAAGATATGGATTCAACTACAAGGTGCTAGAAGGATCCCTATGATCTATTTTGTATATCTAAAAGAACTTATTGGGTCCAATATTACAATGGTAGGCCTGGGAGCCCGACCCTTAGATAGAGATTATTTCTTCTAGCTAACCTCAAGTTGAGTTGCTTGGTCCAAGGGATGAGAAACAACCTAGAATATTCAAACATCCATTAGCCTACCTTGAGAACCACATCCTTATCACCAGGGATTTCAAGCATAGAAGAGGAAAAACCTCTTTGTAGTGAGGAGATATGAACCTTACCTTTGGGGTTGTTGTGTATGCCAAGTGGCATACACAAGAGCCCACTCTGCCTGATGTGTATGCAAATTGGCATACACAACAGGCCTAGTGGGTTATTGTGTATGTCAAGTGGCATACACATGAGCCCACTAGGCCTGATGTGTATGCAAATTGGCATACACAACAGGCCTAGTGGGTTTTTGTGTATGCCACTTGGCATACATAGCAGGCCCAGTGGGTTGCTCTGTATGCCAATTGGCATACAGGGTGGGCCCAGTGAGTTGTTGTGTATACCACTTCACATATAGAGCATCCCACTAGGGTTGTTGTGTATGCCAAGTCCCATTGGGGCTGTTGTGTATGCCAATTGGCATACACAATAGCCACAATGGGCTGCTCTGTATGCCAATTGGCGTACACAACAGCCACAATGGGTTGCTCTGTATGCCAAGTGGCATACACAGCATCCCACTGGCGTTGTTGTGTATGCATGTTGGCCCTTGACCAAGTTTTGGAAGATTCTTGGTCAGGTTGACCTATTTTGGGACTTTGACAGCTTGTCAAAGGAGGAGTACAAAACGAAGCAGAGATCAAGGGACCTCAGCACCTTTTTGGTCATTTTTGGTTTTTTGGGAATACGTAACAGGATTGGGATGTCGGCCCATGGGTTTACCCATGTTTAGAACTATTTTGTAATATATAAATAGATGCTTATGATATATAGAAGAAGTTGTGGTGCATCTATTTGGTGTATGCAAGATAGCTAAGTGCTACGTGAAAGTATGGTTTGTAGATGCTTTGTGCATGCTGTGAAAGACTTGCAGAGATAGGTGCAAGGTATTGTAACAAGTTGTGAGTGCTTTGTGATGTAATGCAAGGAAGGAGGATCTAGCGAGGTTGGCATATCTCCTATCCTAGGCGAAGTAGGGTTTTTGAGGCTCTATGCTTGTAACCAATTGACCAAAGACAATAAAGAAGAAGAGTTGGTGGACATAGCCCCAGGGTGGAGGTGAACCACGTAAACATTGTGTTGTTCCACTTTGTCCTTGTCTTGATGTGTTTATAACTTCTCTTGCTAAGTGATTTGATGTACATAGATAGATCTGCTTATGCTTTGTACTATGAATGTTAGATCTAACTTCTATGAATGTGCTTAGTGCTTGCTTCTACTAGATCTGATCCATTTGTTTGTGCTAAGTGCTTAAATACATTAGATCAGTGTGAATGTTGCGAAGCTATGTTTCATCAGTGAAGTAGATATTGATTTCATATTGAGGATCTGACGGTGCTAAGTGCTCTATAAAGTATGATAATCACAGATATGTGTCCCAGCTAAGGTTGCAGACACCTAAGTCTTGCAACCACCCCTGCCTCTACCTTGGGTGAGAATTCATCTTCTTCGCAGGTGTTTCAGAAAGGGTCGGTAGTTAGGGTTTTGTTGGTGTGTTGTTGTAGCACTGAACCCTAGGTCTACCCTTGTGCCAACAAATGGTTCTGTTGTCGAGACCTAAACTGTGATTGTTGAGAACTGAGAAAGAAGAATATTTGTGCAAATATTCATCCTGAAGTTGTGAAAGCTCTGTCCATAGATATGTCGCTCTAGTGCATAGTATTCTACTTGATTTATAAAGCTCTATGCTAAAAGAAAGAAGCTCGATCTGAAGAAAAGAAGTCGGATCTGAAGGAGAGAAGCAAGATTTGAAAGCTTTGTGCTCTAATAAAGGTAAAAGTGAGAATTGATGATTAAAAGAGGTAAGATTTGCAAGCTCTGTGCTCTGATAAAGGTAAGAATAGTGAAAAAAATTTGGAATCTTTGTGCTCTGTAGAAGTAAGATAAGTGGAATTTTTTGTTTCTAGAGTATGGATCTAGGTATGTTTAATAGAGTATGTCCTAGTTTGAAAACTAGGGTATTGATAGATGAAGGAAGATTTGATATTAATATATCTGATAAGAATAGTGAAAGATATGTTATACCTATGCTAGAAATAATTTTGGACTAACAAATGGATGGGATCCTAGAAATAATTTGTTCTAGGTTAGCTCCTATGCTCCTAATGGCATGTGAGAGAAGTTGGGGATCATTTAAAATAAAAAGAGAATTAACCCTACATTTTAAGCCCAGAAGAAGACCAGTACATCTTATAGAATTCCCACTGGAAGCCTAGTTGTCTTTGTTGCCAAAGAAACTATGGACTGGTAGTTTCCTAGAATGATTATAGTTGAAAGAATGAATCTAGATACGAGAGAAAAACCTAGAGCTGATTAAAGACTATAGAAGAATCCCAGAAAGAAATCATAGAAATTATTGATATAGATGAAGGAAACCACAGACTCGACCATAGGCATGTCATCTTATCGAGAATCCTCAAAGAAAAGAATGCCTTGAAGAAGAATAGGAGACTTCGAAATTGAATATGTTATGGATGAAGAGACACTGGTGAATATCATGACAAAGAGAACTTGGGAAGTATGGGAAAACTGTTATGATTCCTTCATTAGGAGGAACCAGTTATTAGGAAGGCTTAGGTAAATCTATGTGGGAAGCTGGCTAGGTGTACCTATGCGTTCATGGAACTTAAATGAGAAGAAGATTTTGAGATATTAAATTTATTGAAGACAAGGCCCCATTTACCATGTTAATAGGAAAACCTTGGATTGTGAGAGATGGAGTTAGTGAGATTGCTTTCCATTGCCATGTGTCAATGTTACGATATCTGACGAAGTTCAATTTTGCAAATTTCCTTGGGATTAATAGGAAAGCAAGATCATGATCGTTTTCATTGCCTAGGATATGCCGAAAGGTGTGACCTCCTAGACACCAAGCCATTTGAACCTCTGGCCCCGTGAAAGTTCAACACCTTGTATTCAAAGACATGTGAATAAGCAGTGGCAATCCAATGTCATGTTCCATGCCTACTACAACCAGTTGAAGGTATCCATACAGTCCGAGCCTCGCATAATTCTGAATACTTTACATAGGTTCAAGCCTTTTATGATTCCGGTGCAGAATGTTATTTTGTTTATATTACAGCCGCGTAACACAAGCAACGTTAATGTTACTATAAGCTAGCGAAGGAGGACTTGGAGGATCACCAGGACTGGTCAGCGAACCTCCTCATTCCAATAGACCCTCACGAATATATCTAATATAGGCGGTCCAAAAACTTCGAGTGAGTACACCGAGGTTGAGCAAGACAAAAGAAGACCGAAGGGGTCCATGATTTGACGAGCATCCCATGAAGACGCTTCCATCTCCTGCCCAAGCAGAGGTGTTGATCTGAGTTGAATGTAACCTGAGGTTGGCGATAGCAGGGTGTGAGCTGAAATCCCCACGAAAAAGGAAGGTTTCCCCTCAAAATCCTTCCTCCCGAAATAAATTGAAGGCCACTATGACAAAGATGAAGACTGTCCTCACCTCGATGACTTGACTTCCTCGTGAAAGCCCATATGATGCTTACGTTGGAATAGAAAGAGAAAGAAAAGCAAGAGGTTATATGATCGACTCACGACTAAACTCTGAGGAGTATAGAAAACCTATCCATGGTCAGTCTTCCGCTTGCCGAAAGGAAGCTCAAAAAGTGGTAGATGAGCCGTTCAAATCCACTGATTAGTTGATACAGTTGAAGCTCATATTCGATGAGTGTAAGAGGAAACAACGCAAGCCAACTAGGATTTAGTACAAGTACATGGAGTACTTGTAGAATAGCGTCGAGATGCATAACAGGAAAAGCTCTCCAGCCGAAGTTCGATGAAGAGGAGCGGTTTAGCGACGAAGCAAGGAACAATTGCTCGGCGAGCAACTCAAAGTGAAGGAAATAGTCAACATAGCACTTCTCTATGATTTTCATATAAAGTAAAGGCAGAGGATCAAGTGATGAATAAAGTAGTGCAACTTGAAGAAGCGATCCAACAACTCCAACAGCACATAGAAAATTTAGAGCTACGCATTGTGCCCAAGACCCCACAAGAGGTAAAGTACCAAAGAGAAGAAACTGCCAAAAGCATGGTTGAAAGGCTAAAGGCCCTTAACTTAGAATGCAAGAAATTCACTAATCGCAGTGCCCAAACATATGAGAACCTCGCCAAGAATCCAAAGTTGCCGAGGCATTGGGTTGCAACTCAAGAGGAAGCGAAGTATGCATAAACACACTACAAGCATGGTAGCGAAGGCCACGATAGGTTGAGCCAGTGAAGAGATCTCAGAAGTGCATCGTCTAGCGGCAAAACCATATGTTTCAAAGAAAACTTATGGAAGTAACTCAACGGCTCCTACCTATGTAAGATAAGGCCTATCAATTGTTCACAGAAGTCAAAGGCAGAGGAGCAGAACTAGAACAAGTTGTTATCGCAGTAGAACAACCTAGAAGAGACCTTGAATGGCGCATTAATCGAGGAGTTCACGAGCAGAGGTCATAGCATCAGCAGGTGAAGCAGCTTCGAGCCAAGCTTCGAGCATTGAGCTGATCAGAACTGAAGTGACTTGGGATGAGTCACGAGTGAGTGTGTGAGGGGCATGTTGGCCCTTGACCAGATTTTGGGAGATTCTTGGTCAGTTGACCTATTTTGGGACCGACAGCTGTGTCGAAGGAGGCGCAAAGATAGCTTGGAGATCACGGGACCTAGGCCCCTTTTTGGTCACGGTTTTTGTGAATATGTAATGGGATTGGGATGTCATCCCATGGAACTTCCCATGTTTAGGCCTATTTTGCCAATATATAAATAGATGTTTAGGATAGATAGAAGAAGTGGTGGGTGCATCTATGTGGTGTATGCAAGATAGCTAAGTGCTACATGCAAGTATGGTGTGTAGATGTTATGTCCATGCTGTGAGAGACACAGAGATAGGTGCAGAGTATTGTAGCAATTTGTGAGAGTGCTGTGTTTATAGCAAAGGAAAGGAGGATCGGCAGTGCCTGAATCTCTGTCTTAGGAGAAATGAGGGTTTTGAAGTCTTTGTGCTTGTAACCGAGTGACTAAAGACAATAAAGAAGAAGAGTTGGTGGGCGTGGCGAGGGTGGGGTGAACCACGTAACACTGTGTTGTTCTGCTTTGTGTTTGTCTTGATGTGTTTATAACTTCTCTTGCTAAGTGATTTGATGTGTATAGATAGATTTTCTTATGCTTTCTGTGCTATGAATGTTAGATCTGGCTTCTATGAATGTGTTTAATGCTCTCTTCTACTAGATCTGATCCATATTTTTGTGCTACGTTAGCAATGCATTAGATCGATTATTAGTCTACGAAGATTTGTTTTATCAGTGAAGTGAATATTGATTTCATATTGGTCTGACGGTGCTAAGTGCTCTATAAAGTATCATAATCATAGATGCATTGTCCCATTAAAGGTTTGCAAACATGAGTTTTTACAACCACCCATGCCTCTACCTTGGGTGAACTTCATCTACTTTGAAGGTATTGTCGAAAGGACCAGTAGTTAAGGTTTTGTTAAACAACGTTTGTGAGTGTTGAACACAGATGCCTTTGTGCCAACAATGCCAATTGGCATACACAAACCTGATATGGGATTATATGTATGCCAATTGGCATATACAACATGCCCAGTGGACTGTTGTGTATTCCACTTGACATACAAAGCAACCCATTGGGGCTATTGTGTATGCTGCCAACGCCTACTGGCAGGCCTAGTGGGATGTTGTCCTATGCCCATTAGAGATTGCTTTGTATGCCAAATTGGCATACACGATGAGCCTAGTGGGATACTATGTATGTCACTTGGTATACAGAGCAGCTCATTGGGGCTGTTGAGATCGTTAATTCAACATCCATGTTGATTTGTCCTCGGACTTTTTCCTCCCTGTATTTGAAAAGCTTTGGTACCTTCTATAAAACCATGTGAGCACAAGAACGTAAATAATGAGAGACAATGGAAACAAGGAATGAAGCACAAGAACGTAAATAATGAGAGACAATGGAAACAAGGAATGAAGCAACCACCACCAAATCTGTCGCTTATCCCTTTCACTATGTTCTTGAGAGCAGGAGATATCCAAAATGAATCCAAGAAGGCTTAAAATCAAAGTTCTCATAATCGGATGAAACCAACACCATTGTGTATGTCTCGTCACGCTGATTCTTGTCATATATTGTTTTCCTCAAACGGACACTGTATGTGAAAGTTATCGCGTTCTGACCAACTTCCCAAACAAGCAAAAACTCAATTGGTCAAAGTCAACACTAACATCAACAATAAAATAGATGATGTTAGCATGACATCATCATGTTGACATGACGTCACCAGGAGGTGACATGTGTCACTCAAATTCAATGTTTTTGGGTTGAGTTGGCACCTGTATGGATTTGACATGTGGGACTATACAAATGACATGTGGCAATCCGTACATGATGTGGCCTAATGGTAGGATGACACATGGTAGTACGGACGATAGTTGGGTTGTATGGATGTTGACGTGGTAGGGTGATTGTGCAGTATGGACGTAATGTGGCACAACATATGGTTATATGGTAGGTGACTGGGAAGGTGACTGGGATGTACGGAAGCTGACTGGACTGTACCATGATGACATGTCTAGCTGATTATACGCTGACTATGATGGTGACTAGATAGTACGGGCCAATTACGAGGTGACACATGGATCAATCACAGGGTTCCACGTGGCACCCCATATTTTTCCAAGGATGGCTAGTTCAAAAATTTTGTTTCTCGACAGTTTTGAACCCTGGACCTCTATGGGCACAACGGCCTAACTCCCTGGGCTAACCGGATGGGTGGATGATGTTTCTTGTTAGCTATATGGAGAAAATGATATTTAATTTGTATGTTTGGCGTGATTTGGGTTAATCCCTAGTTGGCAGGGGCTAGCCCCGACCGACCAGGGTTTAACCATACGGTCATGTGGAGTATTAGGGCATGGCCATATGGGCCAAGGCCACAAGACTAGGAGCCTAGACATAAGGAACCAAAGCGCGCCAACCAGCCCTCGGCCACATGACATAGAAGAATGTGACCAGGGGCCCGAAGAAAAGGGGTTGCACCCTATATGCACCTTTTTGGGGTTTTAAAACATTATTATATAATCTTTATGCTGATTTTAGTTGAATGTAGTGGATTTCAGCCATTTTTGGGAGATTTGGAGCTTGATTTGAGGCCAGATCTTAGGAGGCATTTCGGAGGTTGTTGCCCACTGCAAATATATATGAACTAGGGGTTATTAGCAACCTTAGAGAGGTTCAGAAGAGGAGAAATTTTGTATAATTGTGAAGCCAACGCCATTTTTATGCAGGGAAGCCATTAAGGAGGGGAACTTTGCGGGCCAATTTTGGGAGCTACGCTCAACCGTTTTCAGTGTCATCAGTTGTGTTGGGTTCTTTAGGTCGAGAAGAACACAACTAGACCAATTTTTAATCCATTTGACACTTTTCTGATGTGCTTTTGAATCATTTAAGATAAATAAGAAAGCCTCACCCACTAGGACAAAGGCTCGGAGACGTAGGCAATCTTGTTGAACTCCGTTAACAACATTTTTGTTATGGTTTGTTGATTATTTGTGCTTACTTTCAGATCTACATTTCGTATTATGGCTGCCATGATATATCATTAATTTCTTCTTCTTTCTTCAATTCCTAATTGGATAATGAACTCATGCTTTAAAACTTAACCATGGTCTTAAAATATCATTTCGGATCAAGTGGTATCAGAGAAGGTTGACGGTTGGTTTTTGAGTTTGCATGATTACCAGGGAAAAGTTGAATCATGGTGAAGGTGAGCTTGTCAAAGAGGATCATGAGATTGGATCGAGAAAGAGGACTTCTCAAAGTGAGAAGATGGCATCAAAAGAGGGACTTTCTCATAACGAAATAGAGTTTCAAAAGACCTTATTCGCCATGTCAAAGATGGTAAAGGTTTTATATCATGATTAATTGGAGCGGAAGAGAACGATTCTAGGTGAATCTTCAAAGGCTAAAATTGAATAAGGAGAGGATCCTCCTAAAACTCTTCCTCCACCTCCTTCTTCTCCATCAGCTTCTTCTCCTTCAAGTACAAGTTCCAAATTCACCGCAAGAAAACATTCCAACAAACATAAACATGATATGCCTTTACTTAAGCTTGATGTGAAGTTTGAATGACCCATGTATGACGGTGAAGTCAATGCAAAGAGGCTTGATAACTGGGTCAGACAGATGGAAGTTTATTGCAGTGTGCAAAAAATCAAGGATGAGGAAACTCAAATCAAATTGACATCACTTCGACTTGCAGGAACAACATTCATCTGGTGGCAAAGMAAGTTGCAAAATGACATGCAACAAGTGTGTAATGTATTTCCATCATGGCAAGATTTTGTTTCTGCACTTAGAAAGAAATTTTATCCTTTAGGTTATAAAGAGAAGGCTTTAATTGAATAGCAAGGTCTTAAACTAAGAAAGGGACAAATAGTGCAAGAAAACATAGATGAATTTCGTAAGATGGAATTAATGTTAGACATTCCATTACATACCCAGGAAACTCTTATGAAGTATATAGGAGGTTTACCTACACACATTTGTAACACTATATTTATGTTTGGACCTACTAATCTTGATGAGGTTTATGTTCAAGTAACATACATTGAGGCGGGGAAAACATGAGTTGGTATATCAGGGGAATCATATTCAAGGAAAGAGGACAAAAGGAAGGGGAATGACAAGAAAGAAAATTCAGCGAAAAGAAGGGAAGAGAAGCTCTCTTGCATGCATAGCAACAAAGAAGGGAATGATGATAACCATTGTTGGCAATTGCATCCCGAGAAGAGACTGAAGTGGTTCAAAGAGAGGAAAGGGAGGAAAAAAGTTGCAGTAGCAATGCAGCCAATAGACTTGGGATATGATTCAGGTGATGAGACTAAGATCACACCAAGTGTTTTGACAGGTAAAATTGGTGATGGATATGATTCTAGATGCAAATTGTTTCACATAAGGGTGATAATGAAACACACTAAGATCTATGCATTGATAGATATTGGATCTCAATCTAAATTGATTTCAGAGGAAGTGGTTAAACAATTGGGATTAAACACTAATATGAATCATAAACCTTACTCATTTAAATGGATAAGAAACAATCATAAATTGCACATAACAAAGCAACGCACTTTAAATTTTGCAATTTGATCAAAGTTTGTGGATGAGGTAACGTGTGATGTAGTTCCACTCAATGAATGTGGAATGGTCTTAGGAAGTCATTATTTGTATGATCGCAAAGAAATATTCTACAGGGAACATAATCAATATCATTTAATCAAAGAAGGCAATGAATATGTTGTACATGCTCATCACTTAAAAGTAAATCAATCTCTACAAACAATGGAACAATTAATGAAGGAAGCTTACGCAAGAAACACACCTATAATTGTGCCAAATCAAGCAATTGATCTTAAGCATGAACATGAGATGGTTGTAGAATGGAAGTCCAATCATACTTTGCTTCAAGATAAGCTAATGTCATGCAAGTACTACAAACATATTAGCTCATTTGCAGTCATATTTCTGATGTTATCGTTGTTAATGTCTTCAACATGGATGGTAGTGGCTTCAGTAAGATGTGAAAGGGTACAAGTGGCTAACAATATGTTGTCATTTTTCATGATTGTTATACAATTTATCTTGATGAGACAGGTGAACAAGACAGAGTTTAAAGATAGAGAACAAATGGGGTAGCCTATCCCGCACTTAATGATTGGTTAATACCCTTTTGGAGGACCAAAAGGTCTTAGTGGGGAGGCATGACCCAAAATGGATCCAGGAAGGCCTAAAAAAAAAAGTTCTTGGAATCAGACAAAATCAACGCCATTTCTTCTGTCTCGTTGCATTAATTCTGTCCATATATTGTTTTCCTCAAACGGACATCGTATGCGAAAGTTATCGTGTTCTAGCCAAATTCCCAAACAAGCAAAAAGTCAACTAGTTAAAGTCAACACTGACGTCAGCAGTACGACATCATCATGCTGACGTGATGTCAACAGGAGGTGACATGTGTCAACCAAATTTAGCATTTTTGGGTTGAGTTGGCACCTGTACAGATTTGACACATGGCACTGTATAGATGACACATGGTAGTCCATAGATGACGTGGCCCAATGGCAGGCTGACACGTGGTAGTACGAATGACAGTTGGGTTGTAYGGATGATGATGTGGTAGGGTGACTGTGCAGTAAGGATGTGAAGTGGCACAACAYGTGGTTGTAMTGCAGGTGATGTGGCAAGTGACTGGGATATATGGAAGATGACTAGGTTGTATGACAATGACGTGGCTCGCTGACTATACACTGACTGTGCTGGTGATTGGACAGTACGAGCCAATCTTGAGGAAACACATAGCCCAATCACAGGGCACCACGGATTTTTCCAAGGATGACTAGTTCAAAAATTTTGTTGCCCGACAGTTTTGAACCCCTGACCTCTATGGGCACAACGACCTAACTCCTCGGGCTAATCAGATGGGTGGATGATGTTTCTTGTTAGCTATATGGTGGAAATGTTATTTAACTTGTATGGTCGTCATGTTTTGGGATAAGCCCCGGTCGGGGGGGGGGGAACCCTGACCAACGAGAGGCTAAAGACCAGGGGTTAACCATATGGGCACATGGAGTGTTAGGGTGTGGCCATATGGGCCAATGCCACAAGACCAGGAGCCTAGATAGGAGGAGCTAGAGTGCGCTAGCCATCCCTCGGCCACATGGAAAAGAAGCATGTGACCATGGGCCCGAAGAAAAGGGATTGCGCCCTATATGCACCTTTTTTGGGTTTAAAAACATTATTATATAATATTTATGTTGATTTTAGCTGAATGTAGTGGATTTTGGCCATTTTTGGGAGATCTGGAGCTTGATTTGAGGTCATATATTGGGAGGAAGTTGGGAGTTTGCTAACCACTCCAAATATATATAAACTAGGGGTTCTTGGCATCCTTAGAGAGATTCATAAGAGGAGAAATGTTGTAGAATAGTGAAGCCAAAGCCATTTTTATGAAGGGAAGCCATTAAGGAGGGGAACTTTGCGGGCCAATTCCGGGAGCTACGCTCAACCGTTTTCAGTGTCGTCAATTTTGTTGGGTTCTTGAGGTCGAGAAGAACACAACCAAACCGTTTTGTAATCCATTTGACACTTTTTCGATGTACTTTTGAAGCATTGAAGAGAAATAAGAAATCCTCACCCATTGAGACAAAGGCCTGGGGATGTAGGCAATCTTGCCGAAATCGATTAACAACTTTGTTGTTATGGTTTGCTGATTATTTGTGCTTACTTTCATATCTGCATTTTTTATTATGGTTTCCATGATATATCATTAATTTCTTCCTCTTTCTTCAATTCCTAATTGGATAATGAACTCATTCTTTAAAACTTAACCATAGTCTTAAAAGATCCTTTCGGATCAAGGAGTTTGCGCCATTAAAGGCATTGTGACTACACTTCTTACTATATCCCAAAAAACTCTTTTCATAGATAGACTTCTCATTCCCGATCCTGGGAAGTGCACTAAGTTCATGTTGACAGATTGAATGGAAAAAGAGAAGGGGTTGTTCTCTTATTGTGGGATCATAGAGAAGCCCTCGATGTGGAGATAGGGATGGATGGAAACATGTTGAAACAAGATGGATAATTGGTTATGAAACACACTAAACCATGGAGGAGATAATTATCCAACAATTTATAAATTTCCCACCCCCATGAACATTGATATCTTTCCACTGAAGTCAAATCATGCTTGATCAATAAGGTGGAGGCTTGTTCTAAAGCCAATAAATCAATAGACATAGGAAGAACACTAAACATGGTGATTTAGTGGGATTTTACACCCTTGAATTGCATTTCATTGAATAATTTCATGGCTTCATGGGGATGTCCATTCTTATTTCATAACTGTGGGTACACTTACCTTGTTCTAGAGCCAATAAATCAACACACACATGCATAACACTAAACATGGTGATTGTTGTAATAGAAAGTGACCCCCTTCAAAACCATTTAGCAGAAGAAGTCTGGGGAAAATGAAGGAATGCCTGGAAAAGAAATTCTAAGACCAATATAGAAAGTATCACTAATGAAGAAGGTGATTGGGTTGTTTGTTTCAATAAAATCACTAGAAACTCCAATTTCCAATGTTTCTCTATTTTGAGCAATTTTATCTCGAAGTATTGGAAAGACTTATGGAATTGAGATTGTTGGTGATGAATCTACATCTACTGCTGCTAATTTATATTATTAATAGTGAGGATCATTCTACTCATTGTGTTAAAGATGCATGTTGTTAGCTCTATTCCAAAGAATAAGAAGATAGTCCTATTTGTAGACTTTGTTGAGTTAGAGCTTGCACAAAGGCGTCACTGGTCTTCAACATATATGACACTTGTTGCAGGAGTGGTTTTATTAGCAGATGTTAGCATTATGGTATATTTTAAAATATCATCCGAGAAGAGAGATTATCAATAAGGACCATTGAAGGCATCAAAACCAAAGAGAAGAAACTATATATGCTCACAATGAGGATGAAATAATAAGATGCCTTATTAAACAAATTTCCTTTGAGTAAGATAAGATGTTACTTTCGGAGGATGAGATTTGCCCTAAAATTGGAAGAATAAAATAATCAGTCATTGGCTCACAGAAGTTTGGCAGAGAATGCAATAGATACAGTGCTTGTAGTGAAGGAGCTATTATTTTGATGAACATCTTTTTCATTCTTGATCTACACGTGTCACAAGTTACTCTGAAGAAAGGAACCATGTTTATGATCTTCATTTAGGTGACGAAGAATCCCCTTGTTTCTTACCAATCCTCCAATGGTATAGGACACTTGGTTATTCACATTTATGGATGCATAATTAAAGTGATTGTTGAGAATAAAGATAAGGCCCGAAAAGGGCCATAGAGGCAAATAGAAGACACATGCACATGACCTAGTGGTTCCCCTTTTTAGTTCCAAATGTGTAAATGATATGGTCCTAAGTTCTGATAAGAAATTTCCAATTCTCTTGAACAAAGAATAGTAAAAAAGTACAAGCATACTTAGTAGGTATCATACAAATTGCTAATGTCGCAACAAGAAGAAATACAAATGGATTTGATAAAAACACTATCAAAAGGACTAAGTTGACAATAGGATATAAAGGCAAAGGGTTGTTAACAACAACGAGACTAGAGGGCATGTCATGTAATCAAGTTGCCAAGGGCTGGGAAATTCCATAATTGAGAAAATTAGTTCCTACATAAAAAGACAAAATTATATATAACTGGATATTGTGACTCACCATAGTGTTCCTTGGAGAAAAGGGTTGATCCAAAATGATCGCAAATGTAGCCTAGAAAATTTTAGACCACCTTGAGAGGGAGATCACTTTAGTGGTAAATGAGCTTTGTCCAAGTTCTAATAGGGAATTTAACAAAATAATTGTTAGAGTTACACAATGGATTCATCATAGATTTCTAAAAGCTAGTTAGAGAATCACTTCATTGTGTTGAACTAAAGGATATTAAGCAAATTTTGGGGAGAAATTGCTCGGATTTATGACCAATGATTTCACAACCTCATGGGAAAGTTATCTCACCCCTTTCATTCATCAACACAAGGAATGGTTCATCAAAGGGATGATAACCATTACTAAGATTCCATTGATGCAGTAGGTAATTAACACTCCTATAGAAGTATTAGCACAAGTAATGAAGACAAAAGTAGGAAACAAGTATCTTTATTGCACTGAAGGAACTACCCTAGCTGGCTCATCAACTTCCATGGTTGCAAATACCAACCTAAACTTTGAAATTATGTTGTGAAAAATATATATTTCAACATTGGATAAATAGATCCAAGAATTATCTAAAAGTAGGAGTACAAGAGAGCAAGTTTGGTGTATAGTATGAAGAACTGAATACCATGCTGTGAAAAACTATCCTTCATTAAAGAGTGGATTAGGAGCTCCCAACCCACTCCCACCACCGATGAGATTTCTAGTTAATACTGCAAATGAACACTATGTGATTGAAATGTTGTTGATCACCTGCCACATATGTACTTCATTCTCCATAAGTACTCCTTAGTACCTATAACCATGTATCATAGTTCTTACAACATTAATAACTATGAGGATAACTCTAGAGCATTGCAAGCACTTGCAGAAAGTTTCAAAATGACTTATTTATGGGTTATTGAAGTCGATACCCTAGCTAGAGGTGGAGACCATGGAGGATGTGCGGGTTGTGTGATGAGGTGGGACATGTCTCTTAATATTGTCCTCACTTAAGGAAGTTGAGGTGTAACCATTGATGGATGGTTGGGCAAATAATAGAAAAATGCCCCGACTTACTGAAAAAATGGGAGGCTCGAGATAGAAAAAGTAATGCAAATCCGATAAATTTGAATCTTAGGAGTGATGAAGCCTCATAAATAAATGTAGTTACAAAGGGAGGAACATGAACCAATGGTGATACTAGTAATAATGGCTAGAAACAAATCAAGTAAGTTATCACTGTCATAGTTGGGTTTGATGTAGTGAACTAAAAATAATACAATAAGGAGGCCTTAGAGGTAATGATCAATGCCACAACAATAGCCATAAATAATGAGCAATGCCACAACTAACAAGATAAATTGGCTTGCACAACAACCCAAATTGGAATTCACAACAACCACTGTGGTTGCTATGCATGTCAAATTGGCATGCACAACAACCAGTTTGGCATGCACAACAACCACTGTGGTTGTTGTGCATGCCAAATTGGCATGCACAACAACCTTGTGGCTATTGTGCATGCCAATTTGGCACAACAACCAATTTGGCATGCACAACAGCCACTGTGGTTCTTGTGCATGCCAATTTGGCATGTACATCAGCCTTGTGGCTGATGTGCATGCCAATTTGGAATGCACATCAGCCTTGTGGCTAGTTTGAATGCCAATTTGGCATGCACATCAGCCCTGTGGATGTTGTGCATGTCGTTTCTCAAACTTTTCTGAAGTGACCAACATCAAGTAAAGTGTCCCTAGAATTCACAACATACAAAGTATCAAGAACATTGGTCCATTATAAAGTGTTGGGGTTCCATATCCCAAGAATATGTCATGCAACCATTATGGAATAATACAAACATTGTTCATCAACATCTAGTTCTTCATAAATGTTTGTGTATGTGATTACAACCTCAATGCTTCCATATTGAACAATAATGTTTTCTGGATTGCAAACTGAAGAATTTGGCCCTAGTGCAAGTCTCAATTGATGAATGTATGTCACCCAATATTTCCAATTGAGCAAGTTTGGCATGTCAAGGAAAGGAAAGGAATGTCAAGGCAAGGCATGGCATGGAAAGGCATGGCATGTCAAGGTAGGGCATGGCAAGGCTAGGCATGGCATGCCAAGGCAAGGCAAGGCAAGGAATGTCAAGGCAAGGCATGGAATGTCAAGGAAATACATGGAAAGGAAAGACATGTCAAGGCAAGGAAATACATGTCAAGGAAAGGCAAGACATGTCAAGGCAAGGCATGGCTTGTCAAGGCAAGGCATGGCCAGGATAGGCATGGCATGTCAAGGCAAGGAAATGCATGGCATGTCAAGGCAAGGCATGGCATGTCAAGGAAAGGCATGTCAATGCAAGGCATGGCATCTCAAGGCAAGGCATGTCAATGCAAGGAAAATTATGTCAAGGAAAGACATGTTAATTCAAGGAAAGGAATGTCAGGGCAAGGCAAGGCAAGGAATTTCAAGGAAAGGCATGGCATGGAAAGGCAAGGGAATTCATGGCAAGGCAAGGCATTTCAAGGCAAGGCATTGCAAGGAAAGTCATGGTAAGACATGAAAACACATGGGAAAGCATGCACTGTCAAGGAAAGGTAAGACATGTCAAGGAAAGGCATGGCTTGTCAAGGCATGGCTTGTCAAGGCATGGCTTGTCAAGGCATGGCTTGTCAAGGCATGGCTTGTTAAGGCGTGTCTTGTCAAGGTAAGGCAAGGCAAGGCATATCAGGGAAATGCATGGCAAGGCAAGGCAAGGAATGTGAAGGCAAGGCATGGCATGTCAAGGCAAGGCAAGGCATGGCATGTCAAGGAAAGGCAAGGTAAGGACATACGTGTCAAGGCAAGGCATGTCAAGGCAAGGAAAGACATGTCAAGGTAAGGCATGGCTTGTCAAGGCAAGGCATGGAAAGGAAAGGCAATGCATGGGTTGTCAAGGAAAGGCATGACAAGGAAAGGAAAGGCAAGACAAGGCATGGCATGTCAAGGCAAGGAAATACATGTCAAGGAAAGGCATGTCTTTTAAAGGAAAGGCATGGCAAGGCCAGGCATGGCATGTCAAGGAAGGGCATGTCATGTCAGGGCAAGGCATGGAAAGGAAGGTCAAGGAAAGGAATGTCAAGGAAATAAAGGGCATGGAATGTCAAGGTAAGGCAAGACATGTCAAGACAAGGCATGGCTTGTTAAGGCAAGGCATGGAAAGGCAAGGCATGGCATGTCAAGGCAACGCATGTCAATGCAATGCATGGAATGTCAAGGCAAGGAATTTCAATGCAAGGCATGGCATGTCAAGGCAAGGCTAGGCATAACATTATTTTATGATCTTTACTAACATTTATTAGAATTGTTGAATGTTTTACATCATTGGAATGGCATATTAGTGTTACCCATGATTTTGGTCATCATGATGGTGTGTTGATGATGGTGAACTCAGGCTCCCCATAACTTTCTCCTGAGAAAATGGACATTCATATCTTCCCAGAAAACATACTTTTGAAGAGAGTTCGCAGGCTACTAATATACTAGGGTGCGAGAACGACTGATTCTCGCAAGCTGCCTTAAGCTAGGGTG
>SNQJ01S0051150.1:88769-99540 GCA_010110895.2 Picea sitchensis
CCATTGATTTCAATTCAACATGGAATGGAAGGAGATCATTAAATAATTGTTAGCTTTCACATAATGTTAGCAGTGAAACACATTTTTTAGCAAAGCTAACATAATTACAATGGTGAATTGTTCATTTTAACAATGAATTCAACAACATGCAAATATTAAGCATAGCCACGAACAACGATAACTCATACATAGTGTTTTCTCCTTGCCATTCTTAATTGACACCATTAACACACTCAAAGAAACATTTCACACATAGGAATTACTCCACAACCACAGTGAAATCAGTACACAAAGACATGGTGTTTACCCTAGAAATCCAAATGTGAAAACCAACATTCGAATGGTTGTTCAGTTCTATATTTCAACAATATTTAGTTACAATGCAACTCATGGTTCTCTATCCATCCTCACCTCTTTGGCCAAACCTTTTGAAAGTCAAATTACAAGAATATATAGGAGAGATGGGAGATAATGGGAAGGTCGAGAGACTGACCTTTTAGTTTTAGTTCCCATCCCTCTCTCTTTTCCTCTCCTATTTTCATTTTCCTATTTTACTTAATTATTTTTCATATTTGTTTGAATCCATTTTGGATCAAATTTCGCCTTCACATACATGGCATGCAAAGTTGGTGAGAGCAACACCAAGAAATTCATAACAATTAGGCTAAAGCCCACTTAATGGTATTCCATATGTGTTATTTAAATGCACTTCTTGTGATTATTTTAGTTAAATTTTGATTTAGAAAATCACTACATTTTAATCGATTTAGTAAGAAACACACTCTTTCAAATCATATATCAATTTAGAAACATCTAAAACCCTAAAAATAATCATGATCTATTTACACCACTCACATTTCCAATCAAACTTGAAGTCATTGCCTGAGAATAGCAAGGTGCATTTACAACTCAATATGATAGAGATGTTGTCACATTTGTCACGTGAATAACACTTACATGTAGACTTAAAAAAATACATTATTAAAGTCTCCCCGGGTATAATGGGATAAGATGCTCCAAATATAATGGTACAAGGTAGTCCAAAACTTGAATTAAATATAAGAATGCGATGTTTTGTCAAAGTTTCCACGGGTACGCTGGGCTAAAATGTTTAATATGGAGTTAAAGTCAGAGTCAGAGTCAGAGTAGAATTTTATTTCTGTGGCCATGTGGTGTCGTGTCGTCACGTGGGTGTTCAGGTAGGAGTTAAAGTCAGAGTCAATTTAGAATTTGATTTCCAGTATGAAACTAATTTTTGGATGGTTATCAATATGCTGTTGAGTCTTTAAGATTACTGTGACTGATATATATCGTCAAATTATCTTAATATATACACTGGGATATATCCAAAGATGTATATACTACCTGCCCCAATCTTTAAAGACTCTGTAGTCTGCATATTGATCGCCTTCTCGGACGACCGTCGACGGCGGCCGGTCACTGAACAAGACCAATGGTCAAGTCATCCGGTCCGCAGCCGCCTCCCTGGAATTTCCGTCCACTTTGCCTTCATTATCGAGTCCCGACCACCCACCTCCCTTATTCAGGTATAAATCCACAATTGTTTCATACCTATAAGGAACCCTCCGAATTGGCTCGAGAATTACAGAATAATAGCAATCATCCAGAGCGCTTTCAGTGTCGAGTTCATATCAGACCATGGGTTCTCACAGTGACGATGGTTACGATTCGCCAACGATCGCCATTGGCGGCAAAATCATGATGGCAGCCATCCTAGTTGTGTTCACGGTGGTTCTCTTCTTTCTGGTTCTGCATATCTACATTCGCTGCTTCTTGGGGCGCAGAGGCTCTCCCTTACGCGGCCGGCTGGCCTTTGTCGGGGAGCAGGACCCCCCGCGACTCCAGAATGTCGGCCTCAGGAAATCGGCGATAGAAGCGCTTCCCGTGTTCGTCTATCAGTTGGAGAATCACAAAGACGGGCTCGAGTGTGCCGTCTGTTTGTGCGAATTCGAGGCCAACGAGAAGGGCAGATTGCTCCCGAAATGCCACCACAGCTTCCACATCGACTGCATCGACATGTGGTTCCAGTCGCACTCCACATGCCCTCTGTGTCGAGCCAGAGCCCAGCCCGACACTCCCGCCGATTCTGTCGTGGTTGTGGTGGAGGAGGCCGCGTTGGGGAGCGTCTCTGAAACGGAGCAACAGGTGTCCCCTGTTTCAGAAGGTAACGCGTCGATCTCCAGGGAACTAGACCCCGACATCGACCTCTGCAATTCGTGCAGGCACGACGAGGTTCTCCCATCTCCGAATTATACAACCCAAAAGACGGTTTCTTCCGTGTCGAACTCGGCCTTCTTCGACCAAGGGACCACATCCACTTCTCGTCAAACCCTCGACAAAATCATCATCGACATACCGCGAAGAGTCGATAGTTTTTCTTCTCCCAGGCTATTCATCAGTGATATTCAGCAGCTGTTTTCGCCAAGTGATCGCTCAAATTCCCCGGCATTCGTCTCCGTTCATTGAAGAGACTATTGAGCAAAGACAAGATTGTCGTTCCACAGAGTCCAGATGATGGTAGTTCAATATTCCCATCGAGGAAGCGATTCATCAAATATACGAGGACAGTGGAAAGTTAGGGTTTACTGATTTCTACTTCAATGACCATGAGCTTCTGAGGAATTGTATAAATGTATTAGTCATGAAGTTACAAGACTTTGCTCTGCCCAGGACTAGTACAGTTGATCTAGATGCTGGAGTACCGGGACGAGAGTAGTACAGTTGATCTGGATGCTAGAGTATAATGGTAGTGTAAAACGGGGGTTTTCCTTATCTCCATCTATAATTGTCTCACATGATTCTGTGGAGGCCTTAGATTCTTCTCCTGGGAATGAGGAACCAACAACAACCTGGAAGGGCCTTGAGGCTCTTCACTTTGAAAGTCAAGTCATCAAACTCTGCTCTTCACTTTGAAAATCAAGTCATCAAACTTTGCTGAAACTGGGTACTCTACTTGGTTACTCTTGATTCCTATTCTTAATTGGTACTTACTAATTGTTGTATTGAAATTATTGGTTACTCTTGATTCCTATTCTTAATTGGTACTTATTGATTGTTGTATTGAAATTAATGATGATGATGATGGTTAACGTCTACTGAGATCAAAATTAGTCTATCAGACCTTAAGAAAAGTAAGAGATTACTTGGATTTCTTTAAAATGTTATTTAGATGGACAAGCATTCCAAGATCACTAAAGTTTACTTGGATTTCTTTAAAATTTTATTTAAATTGGATTTCTT
The DNA here is from genome assembly GCA_010110895.2 of Picea sitchensis. Taxonomy (NCBI): domain Eukaryota; kingdom Viridiplantae; phylum Streptophyta; class Pinopsida; order Pinales; family Pinaceae; genus Picea; species Picea sitchensis. The sequence continues at coordinate 92,031 of SNQJ01S0051150.1, forward strand.
TAAAATTTTATTTAAATGCTTGAAAAGCATTAAGAGAAGCTTTCCAAGATCACTATAGTTTAGTTTTGATGACTTAGAAGGTCTATATTGTGAAATCAACACCACTACTTTCTCTCCTTCTGTGTCTATATTATTTCCATAGAAAAATCATATCTACAATGCATGCGCTCATAAAAAAATGTCAAAGTAACATTTATAATGTTAGAAGTCTTTTTGTTAACAGAGCATAAAGTTGTTCCATACACTCAAACTTAATATCCAATGCAATTTTTCGTTTCTATACACTCAGACCTGTGCAACTTTTTATTCCCTGATATTTATATCTCCCAAAGAGATATGAGGGCAGGCAGTCTAAGAACACACATAAGACACCATGCACATTCTGAGTTATTTTATCAAATCTCATGAACACAATGGAAGTCGGAGTATTATTACATTTCACATGCATGCCAGGGAGAGGCCTTGTTCTTCATGGGCTGAAGCGCTTATACATATTACTCACAGTAAATGTCTTAGCCTAAAACTGAGAAAGAGAGCATTGAACGTACACACGAGGCAAGCTATTTGTAATCGTTTTTATTTTGGAAGATGAAATAAAGGAATCCCCTGCTACTCTTCCCTACCCAAACGGTTCAGCTCTCTGTTGCAAAGTGCTGGATAAAGAGTTTTGGATGGGGCAATGAAATTTGTTGTATGCTTGTGTTGTGATCTTACATTCACATAAAGATGGATAAAGAGCTAGTGGATGGGGTAATGATTTTTTTTTGTATGCTCGTGGTGTGATCTTACTATCACATAAAGATGGATAAAGACTTAGTGGATGGGGTAATGAAATTTTTTTGTACACTTGTGTTTTGAAAAGCCATAGTTAATCATTTTTAATTATATCTACCATATAAAATCAATATTATTAACAAGTTAGATCATATCAAAGGTAATAATTAGGTCAATAGTATTGACAATTTAGATCATATGAAAAGTAATAATAAAGTCAATCACTTCCACTGTAATGTTAAGTATATAACCAAAAAGTTAACCACATTCACCATAATGTCAAGCATATGACCAAAAGGTCAACGGTGTTTATGATATCTCATATAAAATCAAATTATCATCAATCATAATCAAGAAAAATCAAATACAACCAATTTTACTTGACTAAAGACAACCAAAGTAAAAAATAATAACAATCAACCATTGTGAACCATAGTCAAACACTCACCCATGGCTAACCATAGAGTCAACCATATGCATCATAAAGTCAAACCATCATGAACCAGAATCAACTTTATTCAACCACAATCAACTAAAGACAACCACAATGAGTCAAAGTCAATCAAAGCCAACTAAACTCAATCATAGTACTATAATAAATAATTGTCAACCTTAATTCTCTCCAATCAACCATATTTAAGCACCATAAAGAATAGTCAACGCTACCATACTCAAGAAATTCATCCATATATAATCAACATTATTGACAATTTAGATCATAATAAAAGTAATGTTAAAGTTAACCACATTAACCATGAAGTCAACCACATCTATCATTAGTGCAATGTACTTAACCCCAAGACTTTGGAGCAATCACATAAAATTTAGTGCAAAACCAAAGAACACAAGATAAAATAGATAAACTGTGAGAAAGATCTCTTGATAATAAAAAATTGAGAGCTATGTTTACTTGTCTCTTCAAGGGGGGCAACCTCCTAGAGAAAAGCTCCAAATACAATAACATTTTTTGACAAAACATTACATAACCTTCTACTCAATATATAACGATCAATAGAGAGTCTTAACTACCTACGTGCTCACTTATAATGAGGGCCTACTAACGAATTTGGACCTTATTAATCAAGACGATTGCTTTTACAATGAATGACTATTAACTAACTATTTAGTGGGCCTTCTTCACAAAATATACATCCATAAAGTATCCTAAGTAAGGGGGTTAGGGTAGGACCCTAACATCCCCTCCCCCTTAGAAAGTAGTGTTGTCCTCAAGGCTAAAGGTGAGGAAACTATTGTGGAATTGTTGCTAGTTCCCATGTGGCATCTTCTGGTTGCATATATTTCCACTGGATTAGTACTTCCCTAATTCTGTGTTGGCACAACTAACAGTCTCTTGTATCTAATATATCTTCTAGTTGGAGCCAAATGGAATCTTCTTCATCAAGTTTTGGTGGGCTGGTCCACAATTTGCAATTTGATCCCACAACCTTCTTCAAATATGACACATGAAATACTGGATGAATCTTGGAGTAGGCTAGGAGAGCCAGCTTGTAGGCCACATGTCCAATATGTTATATGATATGGCAGGGACCATAGAACTTGGGAGGTAGCTTCTAGGGAATTTTATCTTTGAGTGATGTTTTTTTATAAGGATGTAAATGAAGAAACACTTGATCCCCTTTGGAAAAAGAACGTTTGGATCTATGTTGATCAACTTATTGTTTCATTCAATTTTGCACCATAACAAGGTTGTCCTTGAGGGTATCGATAATAACGTCTTTGGTGTGAAGTGTTTTATCTACTACATGAACCTTGGAGGTGCCTGGTACATAAGATGCCACTGACATGGGTTTTGGGCCATAAACAACTTCATATGGTGTCATTTTGGTAGCTTCATGATAAATGGTATTGTATCACCATTTGGCCAAGGGAAGCCAATGTGCCCATTGGTACGACTTTTTAGAAGCAAATCATCTCAAATAGGTTTCCAAGAACTTGTTGACCACTTTCGTTTAGGGACGATATACAGTCACCATATTCATCTATGTACCTTGAAGATTAAATAGCTTCTCCCAAAATTTGATAGTGAATGAAAGGTGTTGACCAAAGAATATGGAAGTGGGCATGCCATGTAGCTTAAAGATGTGATCCATGAAGATCTAGGTAACTAAGGAATGAGTGAAGCGGTGAGCTAAGGCATAAAATGATCTGGATTATATTGAGAACAAAATAATATAAAAACAAAACTATAGCAAAGAACAAAAAAATATAGTGAAACCCAACTTCTATTAATGAATAAAATAAGAGAATACTATAAAACACAAACTGGATAGAATGGTGGTAGCTTATCTTTGAAAAGAAAGATATGATGGCTACGCTCACTCGTAGAAAGAGAATACAATGGGTCATAAGAATGGCCTTTTAACATAAATAAATAATCGTAAAGGTCTAAAACCATAACCCTAGGAAGTGAAGCGCCAAAAGGTTCGTGGGCCATGAAGTGGTTAGTTGATGCGTCAACTTCCTAGGGCACAAATTTTTCATACAATCTTTGTTTAGGGTGTTTAGTAGCTCATTGGAAATATATAATTGAGAAGTACAATTATTGGAAAGGCCTAAGCATGCGATAAGAATCTCGAGCCCTTAAATAGCCAAAAAACATCATTTAGGGCCTCAAAATGGCCCCAGAAGTTTAGGACACGAAAATCATAACAAAAACGACCAAGATAGAGAATCATGATGAGTCAGTGGAAGAGGTGGGTGGCCACCAATATTCACCTGGATCAATCCTCCCCCCTTATAAAGAAATGGTCCCCATTTATGAAGTCCCCTCAGGAGATGGGAAAACCCTTGCTAAGATTGAACCTTGGTGAGCCACTTTTCTTGCTAAAGTAGTTGTCTTGCTTTGACAACTCGATAGAGTTGTATGTTATGTTGGAGGGTGCCCTTAATTATGGTGTCCATGATCTGATCCACTAGAGCATGTACAATGCATTTAGGATTGATTTTATTAGGGGCCAATTGCTTAGCCACCTTTGAGGTGTCTAGCAGAGGTGGGAAATATGATCAAAGCAACTCCACGTTAAATATTGGGTGCAAGCCAAGGATAGGAGGAATACTCAATATAAGAGCATTATCACCCACACTCTTGGTGATGGTTTAAGGCATGTATTAGAGTGGTCTAAGCTTCCTATGGGGGGTTGTGAGGTGTTATTTCTAGAAATGCAACCACACCTTGTCACCAACCTAAAACTTGTGAGGAACCCGATGTTGGTCATGTCGATGTTTATACTTAGCGTTGACATTCTCTAAGATATCATGAACCTATTATTGGAGGAGATATATTCGTTCAATGAATTTGGATGCTTGATTTACATTTGTCTAAGTGTGGGATGAGTCTGTTGGTGTTAAGAGGGAAAAAATCTCTATGGCCAAGGGTAAACCACAACAGACAGGTATGACTGCAGAAATCAACTCAATTCCAACATATACTATATGAACTAATGTGCAAGATAAGAAATATTCCTACCTCGATCCAACGTTTGATGATATTCCACCATTGAGCACTTCGACCCAAAGCTTTATACCTGCAATAAGTTCTTAACAAACGAGCAGAGAAAGTATATAGTGATTATATAAAGGGGTTAGTACATTAGATAACATAATCCATCAATAAACATTACAAACATGCCCATGGATAATAATCATACATTTGCAATATACCAATAGGACGAGAAAGGAGTATTTCTATTAATAATTGATCAGCAGAAGTGACAACATTACAGACTTCCATGTGGACACGGTTCGAAACCAAGAAACCAAGTTCCTTCCAACTGGGCCTCCACCACTTCAATCCTCCACCAAAGGAAAGCTCATAAGAGAGAGTCAATGAGGTTCTCTCAACAATAGGGAAAGAGCTTGGGGGATGAACACTATGTTCAGACTTGAGGTACAAAGGGATGCAGACTCAATATGAAGTAATTTCTCCAGAGTAACTTTGCTCTCAAAGTTGAATGTTTTCTCCTCCTCTTCCATAGCTCGAAATTGTGCTTTTATAGCCTTAAGAATGCAATTGAAGGCCCGAGTCGGAATGTTTCCAGTATGTGGAAGGCCAAGGATCAAAGATCTTTTGTCGTGACATGGAAACCCGACCTCATTTTTGTATTTTCTGGCACAAATCCCGATGTACGTGGGCTGTAGTGGAGCAGCCAACGTATACACATTTTGCATAGCTAATAGGGAGCGTATATGTGGGAAAATGTATATTTTTGGCTCTAGATTCATCAAAAATGGATGATAGGTCTACATGGTGAAATGGAAAAAGGCCCTATGTGCAAGATAGCAATGGTGAGGCAAATATTTCTATAACAGATGCCCCCTAATGTGTGAGATCATAGGAGTATCTGTAATGGCCGAAATACATTATAAATAACCCAGAAGTGGAGTGGTAGAGAACTAGTTGGAAGAACTCAATTGCTTATTACATTATGTACTGACATTGCATACATGGATGCCAAGAATACAATGTAGATCCATGTGGAAAATATACCAAACAAGTGTTCATGGCCATGAATAGGCAAATACAAATGTGGTTGCATGCCAAAAGCTATCATAGTCATGAACAAGGCCCAGTGAAACCAATCTCAAAATCATTCTGAAGATATATGTATACCATGGAGTACACACTGATCTCCCATGATCACTAAAGTCAAATAGGTGTTGGTCCCATGAAAATGAAACAACTCAGGAAAGTTGTGGCCACATAGTGATGTCTTCAAGTCTTCTACACAATCCACCAAGGTGAAAGTCTACATCATGTGAAAAAAGGAGTTGAGGTCGAACATGCTGAGACATCGTTTGATTACCGGTCATTGAGGTATACCGTTAACAAACGCGAGACAACATACCAATAATGAAAGTAGGTATCAAGGCACCGAGTACATTTCTACAAGTGAGAATAAAGGAGTTGGTGTCGAACACTTGAGAAATCCATTGATCAAGAGACATTGATGAATTCCCATCTGTGAATGGAGAGAGAGCCTGCCACTAATGACTGCAAGCCTCAAGGCACTCATGAAACTCTAGGTCCCATATCCAGAATAAATGAGATGAAGTCGATGGAAAGAGACCCGCTAAAAGGAGAGCATTAAGGCATATCTCATCAGTCAGCACAAGGAACAAAGCAGGAGCTTCATGATTTGGTGGAGATCGGACGAAGAACATGTTCACGAACCAAAGACCCTGTGTGTCTTTTATGTGTGCCAAATGCAAGCGGTACACAAAAAAGACCCTCTGAATAACAACCAATGATGAAAACTGCTAACAAAGGAGAGGAAACCATCAATAAGGCTAATGGAAACCAAGACACTGCACAAATCCCAAAGTGTGAATAGATGTCTTGCCGTCGAACATAAGGGAAACCACCCAGTCAACGACCAATGATGAAGTGTCGATTGTTGGGTTCAAGGTGACCTACCAATGATGAAAGTAGGGCCAAGGTGCATGATAAGACCATAGTATCATGTGATTCTGAGACAAACTGAGGGTATGGCTGACATGCAAAGTCAAGATTTCTGAGGATTGGCCGACACAGGTTGATAGACTTCCTTTGAACAAGAGCATGAGACATATGGTGGACTCCGACAGCATAGACTCAATGATGTGACTATTAGATGCAAGAGGCATCAATAATGTTCTCTATAAGGACTAGAAGAGTAACCAGTCAGTAGAGAAAACTCTGTAACTAGATCAACTTCCTAAGGCCATGCTAAACCCAAAATTATGATGACACAAGGAATCAATAACTTTGTGCTATGTTCAGAGGCGACACGATTGCTGCCAATTACAATATAGTACTCCCTTCCCACCCGTCTTTTTTTGTTTTGTCATAACAAATGAATGTTATCATACAGAGGAGAGAACGAGTGTCGCAAGTAAGAAAAACTAGTTCCAGTAGTGGAACGTACCTATGCTCAATGCAGGGGAATGCATGTGGGAGATGGACACTCGGGGTGATGTTCCCTCCAGAGTATAGGGTCTTAAATTACGAAGGATATAAAAAAGGCTCTACTTGGTTGAGGATGCAAAAACTTCTTAGGCAACGGTTTATAATGCAAAGCAAGAATTGGCTAAAGGCTCAATACTGCAAGCAAGGGCATGAGATGCAATCACAACTTAACGCCAAAAAATGTCCTTTTTTATGTATTTTAGTCTACTTCGTGTGAAAAAGGGGTAAACTTGTGCCAAATATACATCTTTTCAAATCCAATTTACGAGTGTGAAAAAGACAAGTTCACTCGGAAATCTTTTCTATTTTTTATAACGACTCGGAAAAGAGCTTAACTAAGACTCATGACCTTTCAAATCCAATTTTAACGAGTGTGAAAGGGACAAATCACTCAGCAATATTTTCGGTTTTTTATATGAGTCGAAAAAGAGCTTAATTAAGACTCATTTTTTTGTCTTAATCAACATGTAAAGGGGGACGCCAAGGCTCCCGTCTCAATCTTCTACGGAAAGTCAGTATCTCACGGATAGCTGACAAAAGCTTGGGAAAACCCAAGGCTCTCAAAGTCAAGGAGGAGAAAGTGCTAACGAAGGATAAAATCTCCGTGATGGGTCGGACAATGTCTCTTAATGGAAAAGACATAGGTGGGGGAATGGGATGACCCATTAGATTGTTCCAATCGAAGGGAACTTCGTCAGGACTTGGAGGAAGAACGTTCTGGGAAAGAATAAATCTCTCTCATTCAGAAGGGGGAGGATTTGAAATGTTGAT
>SNQJ01S0051150.1:113314-126083 GCA_010110895.2 Picea sitchensis
TAGTCATATTGGGGGCATTAATTCTGTTGAGAAACCTAAATGGATAGGACGTAAGCCTAAGTTCCCTTGTAATCTTTACAAGGGAGATCACCTTACTCATTTGTGCCCTGGCATTCCATAGGTACAAAGATTGTGGTCCGTGTCTACAAGCTCTTCTAATTCTAAGTCTTTTGAGGTTTCCTCGCAGTCTATTCAACCATTGGTTGAGAAAGTGGTCATGCTGATACAGTCATCGGCTGATCCCACTCCTCTTTTGAGGGGTGAGGTGCCTTTAGACCATGTAGTCTCTCAGCCTATGCAACCATTGGTTGAGAAAGTGGTCACACTGATGTAGTCATCGGCTGATCCCACTCCTCTTTTTAGGGGTGAGGTGCCTTTAGACCATGTAGTCTCCCAGCCTATTCATCCATTGGCTGAGAAAGTGGTCATGCCGATGCAGTCGTCGACTGATCCCACTCCTCTTTTGGGGGGTGAGGTGCTTTTAGACCATGTAGTCTCGCAGCCTATTCATCCATTGGTTGTGAAAGTGATCATGCTGATGCAGTCATCGGCTGATCCCACTCCTCTTTTGTGGGGTAAGGTGCCTTTAGACCATGTCATCCCGCAACCTATTCAGCCATTGGTTGTGAAAGTGGTCATGCCAATGCAGTCATCAGATGATTCCACTCTTCTTTTGGGGAGTGACATGTCTACTAACTATGTTTTTAGCATTTCTGGTTCAATATTTTCAAAACAAGGGGGCATTCTGCTCACTCCGAGCACACCCCCTCCAAGCCCTAGGATGGTTTCCTTTGATTGTAATGACCTTTTTGAGCCTCGTCTTCCTTCCTCCGCACCCTTTCAAATAAGGGTTGAATTTAATTCAACAAACATTTATCGATGTATTGTGGATGAAGGAGCCTCTACAAGTATTTTATCCTCCTTGGTTTGGAAAGTCTTAGGTTCTCCCAAGCTTGTGGCTGCTTCACATGAGTTGTTGGCTTTTGATAGATGTCCTAGTGAATATTTGGGGGTTCTTCCTCAGTTTCCTATCTCGTTAGATGGGAAGATTGTCCGTGTTGATGTTATAGTGGTGCAAGGCCCATTAGATTTCAATATGCTTCTCGGGCGTGATTATGTATATGCTATGAGCGTTGTGGTATCTACACTCTTCCGGGTGATGCACTTCCCTCACAATGGAAGCATTGTCACTATTGACCAGCTGGCATCTGATAATCACCATCCTAATTCAGTGTTAGTGTTGGGACTCAGAAATGTCGTATTTCCATCCACCTTTCCCTTCATTAGTCTTCACATTTCATCGCCCCATTAACCTTTCATGATACCATTTTCATAATTAAATATGGGTTAAACCTTATTATTTTCCAAATCATTTATCTTAGTATTAAAAGGGAATTTGTGATTAAATATTAGAAAATTGACATGTTTTCATATATCTCAAAAAAAATGTGTGAGAGCTTTATCATGTGTAGGAATATGTGAAGAGTTAATTCAAAGACTTCTTGAATACTTCCTCCACCATTTCAAGATTTGGGGAGATAATTCAATGCTAATCAGGAAGATCATGGAGATTTGGTTGTCATATCTTATCCAAGATATATAGAGAGATATGTGTGAGATTTGAAGGGATTGTATTTTGTAATAAAGGGGAAATGGGTTGAAAGAAAAGTGGATCTGTAATTATGAGATGTTTATCTTATTTTCAAATCTCTCATATATAAAGAGTGCCTTCTCTTCATGAGGGAGAGAATCAATATGATAATGAAGGAAAGGAGGATGAAATTATTATTATGTAGATGAGAGGATTCATTATCATGTAGATTAAGGGAATTTTTATGAGATAGGTTATGGAGGAGAATTGTTATGATGTAGATTGGATTCATGAAGAGACTCCTTTTGTAAACCTACATTGAGATTAATGCAAAGTTTGGATTGATGATTTTTTCTCTCTTGAAGTTATCATCTGTTGATCTAAAGATTCCATGTTGGCATCGTGAGGGTATCCGATCCGACTTGGTAAGCTTATTGTAAATTGGTAGTGTGAATTTTCATTTCATGTATTTGTTATTTGATTTCATGTTATTTTGTTTGATTTCATTGATAGAATGTGTTTCAAAGTGTGGTAATGCATGAACAGTTGGATATCCATATTTCACCATACATGAGCTTTAATGGAGCATTCCACTTGTTAGTTTAGTTGCTCGAGGAGATAGAATCAAAGTTCATCTTTTCTTTCATGAGCCATCAATGAACATGTCCATCACTTGAGCAAGATTTTTTGTTTGTTTATTGGTTTTTTTCCATCTTTGAATTGAGTGATGATTGTTATTTTTAAGAGTGTTGGTTTCTAAATGGTTTTCTTATCTAATCTATACTAAACAGACATAGGAACCTTTTTGTTATCGGCACATATAGTGCATCAACTCTACCGATGCAGTCTGGTTGATAATTTATGTTTGGTAATATATTATACAGAAATAATTGCACCAACATTTGGTGTCATTACTGGGAGGAGTTGTAAACAATAATAGGTAGCGTTTTGAATTAGATTGTTTTAATGATTGGTTTTATATAAGGGCGACCTAAGGGTGGAGAGAAGGCGGTAAGGCGAGGAAAGAACACATGCATCCACTTTAGTGGGGTTGCTCAAAGTTAAATTTGTCCCCTCTTCCTTTTATGCAAAAGAGGTGTGTTTTATTTATGCAAATTTAGTTTTTATTTTTGATGAGCTAGCGTGTATTGATGTGGTGCCTAAAACAAATCATCTGAATGTGTGATGGATCTGAATCTAGGTATCCCTCTTCTCACAAGAGATCTTGATAGCATCAAAGACTTAGTACTCCTCAACAACAACGAGGAATCAACATATGAAGAAGCCTGCATATTCAATGAAGAAAAATTAGGCGAGGAGGAGATCGAGGAGGATAACGAGGAGTTGTGACACAATCTGAGGAGTGAGAAATATGCCTACGAAAGCATTGTCGAACGATGGTTTCAAGCAGATACAAGGTTAGATCCATTTAATTTTCTTTTATTTTATTAATTTAATTTCAAGCATCAATTTACATGCGTTTACATCTATTTTTGATTATCGTTTGCGAAATTCACAATGAACATATTCTTATTATTGTTGCTCTTATGGTTACATTGGATCTTTGACTACACTTAATCAATTTCTAACTTTCAATTAGAAGTAGAGTAGGTAGGTTCAAAGGAATAAAACATCGATTTTCATTTTTGTTTTTCAATAAGTATGCTCTCACCGATTAGCAATTGTGATGTGGATGAGAAAGTAGGATGACTAAAATCATTTTCAAGAATGAATAGGTAGATGATTTTCAAACATACTTAATCAATTTTCCATCTTCAATTTGCAATTCATTTTGTCTCCATTTGCTAATAAATCTATTGTCTTTTAATTTTATTTGAATTTGTTTTCTTTTAAGAATAATTCAATTAGAAAAAAAGAGACATAACACACAAAAAACAAAAAAACTAAAAAAAAAAAAAAAAAAAAAAATTCTTTTTTTAATTTTAAATTTTATAGAAATAAAAATATATATGAATAGTAATTGAAAAAATAAAATAAAAATAAAAATAATAATAATAAAAAACAAAACTTTATGGTACTAAGTGATTAGAGTAAAAAAGTGAGTTGTTAGTTTTTTAATTTGAATTTTAGGTGTAGAATGTGTTAATGTTGTGCAATAAAGCTATGCTATAAGCATTGACAACAACTGGAGGAAAATGACTGTAAGCATTGACAACAACTGGAGGAAAATGACTGTAAGCATTGACAACAACTGGAGGAAAATGACTATAAGCATTGACAACAACTGGAGGAGAATGAATGTAAAGAGGATGACGTGTTGAAAGGTATCACACCGGTATATAAATCCAAAAACAATACGGATGGTTGAAGAACAAGCACAATTGGAATGGTCGTCTTTATGTTCAGGATTGGATTACAGAGATGAGAAAAATATTTTGGCGTGTGACTCACCAACTTTGTTGATAACACCACAATTCTATGAATTCTTTATGAGAGGCCTATTTCCCCAATACCATTACTGGCCCGTAAGAGAAGATAAAAAGTGTGACTCCATCCAGTTTGTCGTTAATTGGGGAAACAATCATACAAATAAGGCAAAAGAGATTGGAAAGGCAGGCATAGAATTTATTCTGAACGAATTAAAAATGTCAAATGTATATGATTACATGTTCCACATTCTAAACGAGTATTTGAAGTTGTTCAAATATAAGCCATCTATTCGGAAAAATGTTGTGGAGCGCTGGCTGGACACAATTGTTTGGTATGTCGAGACTGAAGCACATAAAGAGTGTATGAAGGATTCAATAATTACCACTGCCAATCCTTCCCCGCCATGCGAGCTGGGCGACGAAGAGAAGGATGAGATAGATATTGATGAATTCCTAGAAAGGAAAGCGGAGTCCATGAATCATGTTCAACAATTAGAAGAGAAAATGACCAAAGGCCTTTACTCTTCCTAAGCTCATGTGTCTCCTCTGTAATTACATTGTTGGAAAGAATAAGCCTCCTCTCTACATAATGATCGCTTTATACCTGCAGAAAGCTAACTGAAATGTGCTACTTCACGTCAATTTATGTGAGGGTAGGGTGAGGTTCTATTCGAATTGTATTTGAAGTGATTTTCGAAGTTGTTAATCTACGATAGAGAACAATCCCATGCGTTTGAGGTGAAACAAACCAAAACGGTAGGTAGCACAGAGATCTCGGCCATGCACATAGTTAGCGGAATTTGTGCTCAGGGTTGTTGAAGCTCCGACAGTCGTTATTGAGCGAAGATGTTACCGAGTAATCTGGAAGAAGTTTTTTGCAACAAGAAGACCTGAAGCCGTTCTAATCTCAAATATATTGTACATCATGTATACATATCTGGATATAGTTCTGATGAATGAATCAAATAATTTGAGAAGAAAGAAAAGAAAAGAAAAGAAAAGAAAAAGAAAAAAGAAAAGAAAGGAAAAGAAAAGAAAAGGAAAAGAAAAAGAAAGAAAGAAAAGAAAAGAAAAGAAAAGAAAAGAAAAAGAAAGAAAGAAAAGGCGGCAAAGAATTGAAATAAAAAGCCCCCATGCAATAATAGTAACTTGGTCCATACCTTTCAAGCATGGCCAAGTTCTTTCAAATTTGATGTTGATAGGGTAGTGAATGAATTTGGCTAACAGTTTAATCTTAGCCAAAGTGCCTAGATTAGATTTGTGAATCATCGGCGGGGCCAATCTAATCACAGTGGGATAATACAGGTAAGTAATTTCTTAATAGCAGTTTAATGCAGGTTAATTGTCATAGAAACTAGGTTAGAACATGAATTTTGGCTTGCTTGTTGCTTCGTTCCAATAAACCCAACTTGATGTAAGTGTTGCACCATGTGTCAAATGCTTAAAGGATAGTTTGGTCGAAGTCCCTTGGTGGTGTTTGTTTGAAAATGTGGGGAAAAAAAAAAAGCGCTTTTTATCCCTAAGTTTTCGGCGCATGTGTTCTCAGCTCCCATTTTATGCTCCTGCACATTTAGATGGTCACGATCACTGATTGCCCAGTCTACGATGCACGAGCATTCCGGACCCACAGACCATTCTTCTTTTTAAGAGAGTGCGGGATAAACATAATAAGATTCTTGCGCACATCTAGATGACCCGAGGACGGCGGCTCAAATCTACGGTTAGCGTTGGATTTCAGAACCCCCATCCATTCTTCCTTTAATGGAGGTGGGGGTCCAAAATATGTGTTAAAGATCGTGCATAGATCTACGGTTGAAAAGAAAGCGCGCAGATCAATGGCTCACAATGGATTTGGGACCCCGGATAATCACGCTTTTAACCAGGGGGGTCCCCGGAATGGTTATCTGTCCTTTGGCGGGCCCCTTTTCATATGTTGCATAAATCTATTGGTCCCGAATTCCTGTCACCATCTGCTATCTGAAAGTCCCCCGTCACTTATGGACATCATTTTCCACTTTTTCCACTTGTTCCACTTGTTCACGAGTTATGTCCCATTCCATAACTGTTGTCAGTCCCTGCTATCAGGCCTTTACACTTTCTACTCATGACCGGCCCCCTTCGGCAAATTTTATCTCCAATCACATGCCTCCATGTCATCTCCCGTACACATTGGCTGCCGTCACTTGCCATCTCACCCCAAGTGGCCCGTTATTCCATTTATTCTTGGATAACCTATCCGTTATCCAAATGACATGTCTCCACTTTTAGCCAACACTTTTAAATAAAATTACCTTTTCCCATGCCCAGTGCGTTCACTCGTCGCACCAGAGAAACTCATCGATTGATCCTCCATTACATCCCGTCACCCTCATCCACAGTCAATCACCCCCACTAACATTGTTTTGTACGAAGTACTATTGCAAAAATGGCCAAAGCCAGGACAAGCGAAGGAGGAAAATCCTTTTCTCCCACCTCACAATGGAACTGGACAAGATCCCTTTGGTCAACAAAGACCGATTGATTGCATATAACAAATGCGACTTCGATTTCTCTAACCTCCAGTCATGGATCGGGGAGGTTTTCACGGACGAATGATGAGGGTGGACTATGGGAATTGATTTTACCCCTTTACCTTTTTCCCGAGATACACCACTTTCCCGAATTAACCCTCAAATGCCAAGCACACTACATCCCTAATCAAAGAGCCATAGTATCTTCACATGGAGAAATGTTTTTCCTTATTACACCCGAGGACATCGATCAAATGATGCATATAACTAGCCCAGAATCCGCCTCCCCATTCAACCTTGAAATCCTAACAGAGTTGTATCAGAAGATGACTTTTCCCAAAGAGCTCAAATATTCAAACTCTTCCTTCCCTGCAACCAATTTCCCTTCACAATCCACACCCGTCGTCCATGTTCTCCTTAAGGGTAACTTGATTTTCCTCCCTTTGTGCCCTGCTGGGGTACTATTCCGACCAATGGGTAGATGATCCCATCCTGGGTTTTCTATCCATCTTCTTTACCGATGAAAAGCCCACCACCCGATTTGATTTCAGCACTTTCCTGGCAGACAATATTCACAAGAAGTTCTCAAATTTCACCTCATAAGGCATGTTCCAGTATTCCTCAATACTGGCCTACATGTTTGTTTTCTATCAGCCGATAGATTCAGTTTTTCTATGCAGAAATGGGCCAGCGGATGGAAGGCCTCAGCCAATAACAACATCGACCTCTTTGCTAAAGCATAACTCCACAAAATATAGCCTCAAGGCATTCATCGATCTATTCTACCACACAGCCAGGCATGTTAGTGGCGAGGCCGAGCCTCAAATAAGCAATGAAGTCTAGAGAATATTACATCTCTCGGACAACACAAAGATGGGGGATTGGTACATTATCAAAACCACCGAGATGAGTATTCGGGTCTTGATTGGCACCTACAAAGTACGCCAGTATGTGCGGTAAAGTCTTTGCGTTAGGTATATAAGAGCCGGATCATGAATTCAGATGACGTACATTTTGTATCCCTTGAGAGAAAAAAGCGGCTGACTTAGAATCAAAGATGATTGACTCCTTCATCTATGATCGTGAAATGAGAGAAGAAGCGGAACCGGATCTTTCGAGGAGATTTTTTCTTGACTTCCATGGCATTATGATCGCCTAGCGGGATCATCTCATAAATATTGGGTGAAGAACAAAACATCGCGTCGTTCGCTGAAGCTAAACCCGAAGTGAAATTCTGTCGGGCGTGTGGGTGCCTAACACCTTGATCAAAGTGGAACAGCGGTTACCTCGACCGCCTAATACCCTCAACTACCATTACCCGCAGGGTCCCCTAAGGAAAAGACGCCGACAAGAGTTATCTCCCGCTTGTGTAGGGTATCGTCAAAGAGTTTCAATTGCACACTGAAGGCCCAAGACAACCAGTTCCCGATACCACAAGGGAGAAAGAAGCCCACCTACCATGATAATGAAGTCGTAATTCCACCTTTCATCTCAAACCCACATAAGGACATCACCAGTAGTTCCAAAGAAATCTCGGACTCCCCACTTTGGACACTCATCCAGAGACGGGCCGGGCCCAAAGTTGAGCATTTAGAAGTCTGGTGATTAAGAAAAGTCGGACCACTTACTGGCATTTCGGTTTGAAACATCGTCAGCTGCGCAACATAGGTTGTTATGCGCATTTGACACAGAAAAGGGCAAGATTCACATGGCCTTCCTCCAGGTAGCGGTACCAGACCCCAGGTGATCACGGACTACAAGAGAGCCACATTCGAATTCCAGACGAAGGACATGCACTTGGCCGGTCGGATGGATACGCACCAAAGAAACGAGGAAATGGTGTTCCATACTTTGGCACGTACTTGGCTTCTGGCAAAATTACAATTATCAGCGAACAATGCTCAGAGACACAACTCAAAATTTGGATAAGATATCGTCCTTTGTGAAGGAAAATAGAATCAAGACTTTGGAGGAGGTGGTCCTCAATATCGGCTATGATCCCTCGAACATCAAAGCTGCGGAGGAGATGATAAAGAATAAAAATAGGGGCAATAAGCCTCCTTGAAAGCAGAGTTGAAACTCCATGGAGCAAAGGTTTCGGCCGAAGGAGATAGCTTGAGAGAAAGAAGAAGGATGAAATACTCAAAGGCACTCATGGAGAAAAACACCCGACTCAAAGAAATGGAAGGCTGAGATGGAGAAACTATTAAAGAAGGAACGGATGAAGCCAATGGAATTCATTCCATTGAGTGCCATTCCAATTTCGGGAGTAAGCACAACATCAGTGAAAGTAGTTCCATCCGCAACTCCATTGACATCAAGAGGACAGCCGACCTCGGCAAATCCATGGAAAAGATGAACTGCCGGAAACCCAGAGATCAACGAGCTTAAAAAGGAGGTTGAGAACCTCGAGGAACTCAAAACTTCCTTCCGGACCAGCCTCTCCAAGGAAAGCGGTGTGGCGACTCAAGAAGAACTACAACAACTCAAAAGAAAAGCAGTGGCGAGGGGAAAACTTTGGCGAGGTCAAAGAGATGTATGGATAGACATCACAAGATCCATAAATGAGATATGGCCCATGATCCAAGTCATGTTTGAACAAAATGAGTTGGTCGAGGAGGAGAAAACAGGCCATAGAGAAGATCATAGTAGAATTGGGGAGATGCCAACACAAGCGAATGATATCATCAAGTTCCTCAATTCTAAGACAGGGAAGAGCTGGAAGAGTTGAAAGTCGAAGGCAGAATAGAGACCATCCTTGAGGTCAAAAGTCTTTCACAAGAGAGGATTAATGCTTCATTTGGAAGAAAAGGTTCAAATCATGGACCCGGGGTACAAGGTTTTTCAATAAGATTGAATCTCTCAAGAAGAAAGGTCTTCCTAGTCTGAAGGTTATTAATGATAAGCGATGACCTCCTAGATTACAAGAAGAGATTGAGGTGTCTAAGGATAGTTCAAAGTTTGTTGGCATACAAGGGAGAATCACCGGCAAAACATTCCTGGATTCCCTTCAGTTGGACATCAGTATCCATCATGAGATTAGATACATATTCCTCACCAAGCCTAGATTCGCCAAATATACAGAAATGAACGAAGTGTATCGAAGACTGCTCAAGAGAATCAGCGTACTTTAGGTCATCTCAGATGGGAAGAAATATGCGATCTTCTCGATTAGCAAATGAGTTGTCAGTCTAGTTATATGTCGGTCCGGATGAGAGTCGTTATGAAAGGCTATAAATGGTCTACCAGAAATAAATGCTGATTTCACCAAGTCATCAAAGCGATTCAGAAATTTAGGAGATTGTGTTGTTAAATTAGTTAGGCTAAAAAGCGAAGTGCACGTCCTGATCATTTATGATAGGAGCGTTTGTAATTTGAGTTATAAATAATTCACCTTCAGTATTGAGGGTTGTTGATCTTCACACCCGCCACTATGGAACTATAATCTTTTGAGAGAATCTTCCATTAATAAGGAGGCACTACATGATTCTTGTGTGTTATTTATTGGTGATGTTTACTCTCTAAATTGAAATGTTATTCTTTCTTTCTGATCATCTTGTTTCCTAAGTCTAATCTTTAAGAATAACGAATGTTGCAAGATTTATCTTGGATACCATGTTTACGACTTTAAAAGATTTTAGTGTTTTATCTTCTAGGGTTTTCAATTAAGGAATTCTTACTTGCTTCTTAGTTGAATTTATCTTTCTCATCTTCCGTCCATCATCTAAGCTATTAAAGATCCGGTGAGTATATTATCTCACCCTATATAAATCTTCCTTTGTGTTTCTGGTTCGTATTTCATATTTATTAAGCGGACCCTTGTGATGGATGTGTAGACTGTCAACCAATTCAAAACACTTTGACAACAAAACCAGTATATTATCTCACCCTGTGGAAGTCTTCCTTCACGTTTCTGGTTGTATTTCATTTTTATTAAACGCAGACCCCATAGCCCAATGGATGTGTAGACTGTCTCAACCAATTCAAAAAACACTTTGACAACAAAACCTACCTATATCTTTACCTAGCCTAATATCAAAAATTGAAAACATAGATAAATCATATAGAGAGATCCCTCTCTGAAGCTGGAAGGGCTAGATCCCATCTTTAAAAGTGGTTGGATAAAGTTACCTTTGTATATTTCTTCTGTTTCAACCTCTAGAAAATTTACCAAGTGCTAACATAGTGGCAACTCCACTGGGGAAGAACTAAAAATTGATAATTTCACGTTTTCTTTTCCCTAAAAAGAAAGTTCAAATTTGAGAAGAAAGTAATGTTTAGAGGTTGATTAAACTTTGTACATATTATTTTCAGACTCACAAAACTAAAAAAAATATATATATATAAAAACCAAAAAGAGTTTTGGCTCCCAAGAAAGTTCACACTCGATCTCATCCCGACCGAGAACCTGCGATAGTGACAGATAACCCCGAAAAGTTACTCAGGAGAAGGACCTTAGCTGAAGGTTCGATGAGTCATATCCCCCTTCATAAGTCCCTGTCCTTTTCAGGGAAACCTGTTATCTCTCAAAACCTTGATCTCAATACCTTTCCATAGCAAAGCCTGGTTAGAACACGTTCCAACAGCTTTGTGACTGGAATCATCTTTGACCCAACTGTTCTGCAACCCCGAACCCACAAAGTTCTGTCTCCCACGACTAAACCACAAATCACTCCCTCAGCACTAGCCAGTCCCTCCTCGTCCTCGTCTTCAGTCGCTACCTCGCCGATCATCCAGGTTGTCATCCCACCTCCTCCACCCATCATGGCAGCTCAATATGCTCCTTTGGCATTGGTTGCACCGCTACATGCCATGCCCCAAGACTATCAAACTAGACTTCCATAGTTCGATGCAACAAGACCTTTAAACACCCAACAACATGTTGACAAAATGAATGATTAGTTTGACCTGCAAGAAGTTGATGAGGCTGATGTTCAAATGAGATTGTTTGCCCAAAGTTTGACAGGTGACATCAAGAAATGTTACAAAGATTTACCTGCCGCCTCAGTCCCTGACCTTGTCTCTTTCCAAATGATTTTTCTTGATAGATGGGAGGTAAAGAAGAACCCTTTCCATATATTGTCAGAATACGAGAATATAAGAAGAAATAAAGGTGAGACGGTACAAGATTATTGCACCCATTTCAATAACCTGTACAATGCAATTCCAGCCAAAATCAAACCTCCACAGGCCCTGGCGTTGATAAAATTCCCTAATGGTTTTGATGTTGATATGTCATACCAACTAAGAGAAAGAAATTCTACCACCTTGGCAGACATGCAGAAAAGTGCTATAAGTGTGGAGGCCAATCTATTGGCAAAAAGGGCATGTCAGAGGTCAGAAAGGAGACTCATAATTAAAGAATAACCTTCCACGTCGACCATAGATTCCAAATTGGATTCTTTGACTAGAGCAGTGGAACTAATGATGGAAAGACTTACTTTGTCAGACAGAAATCCTCCAAGAGACAACACACCTGCTCCTCGGGTTCAGAATCCTAACTTCAGGAGAAACCCTCCTCAAATCAGACAGAGAGATCCTAGGGATCAAAGAGAGTAGAGGGGTCCAGATCAGCAGATCAGACCTCCTCTACAAGAAAACTATGCTGATGAAGGGGAGGAAGTGATTGAGGAATTGGAGGACACTCATATCAATCTCATGGGAATTCATGACAGCAAAGCTATTTTCCTTACCCAAGAAGAGCAGGAACTCTTTCTTCTCAATCAAACAAAAGTAAGTGAAGAAGCTGAAGATGCAGAAAAACAGGCCTTCGAAAATGTTATTTTGGAGGTACACCGATGGTACAATCTGCGGAGTAAGAAGACAGAAGGGAGTTCTCCAAAAAATATGACTGAAACAAAGAAGGTAGTCGAAACCAAAAAGACCTCTGAGCCATCTGCCGAGAAGATTCCTGACAAGGGTACTGCTGAGCAGATTCCTGAGAAGAGTAATGTTGGCGCTCCCATGAAGAAAAGCCTTACCATTCTGAAAAGGCTGTCACAGCATGAGGTTTCACCTGTTGACCCACCAAGTACTTCTGACCAGAAGAGTGCGGTGGACAAACCATAATTGATGAGCCAAGGCAGAGCTCCTACACCCTTTAGCCTGGAGGGGGAATTGGCCAAAATAAAAATCCCCATCCCACTTACCGAGTTGATGAACAAAGACGGTTATCGTTCATAGGTGATTAAAGCACTGGCCATTGAACCTGACATAGGCACGAAGGCCTTAACCATTGGATCAACAAATCATTCAGACACTGTGAGCCTTACTGATGA
>SNQJ01S0051151.1:0-15304 GCA_010110895.2 Picea sitchensis
CAAATTCAATTCTAACCTAGAAGGATTTTGGAAATCCATTGAGAAAGTTTTGTATCTTCACCTTCTCATATTTTATGTATGGGACATACCTCAATAGTTCTATGAACCTTTGGACATATTCATCCATGGTGAGTTGTCCCAACTTGTGTTCATGGAGCTCTCTAATATTTTCATCATAATATCTCTCTGACAAATATGCCTTCCAGAAATATTTATCAAAATACTTCCAAGTCAGATCCTTTTCATTGATTCTTTTTACATTCTTAAGGTATTCCCACTAGATGGAAGCCCCTCCTATTAAATTAAAGGTGGTATCACTTGCTTTAATGTTTCCTAAGTAATTGTGTACTCAGAAATACTTCTTCGGTCCTAATAGTCATGCCTCTTCTTCTTCACCCTTCTTGACCTCTCCATAAAATTTGGGTGGTTTTACCTTTCAAAATCTCTTAGCTAGGGAACTTTAGGAATTTTTCTTCTTCTTTTTCTTGTAAGCACTTGAATTAGTCTCATTGTTGGATAGGCTTTCAGTAGTAGTAGTCGTCTCACTGGGGGAATCTGTTGAAAATTCCTTACTAGTTGGGTCCTTCTTGGTATCTTTATGTCTTTTCTTTGAGGAACATTTCCTCATATTGTTGAATAGTATCCCATACTTTTGAATCTATGATGGAATTTATAGCTTCCTGGAGCAATATCTCCCTACATTTCTAACATTTGGCCCTTATTGCAATTGATTCTATATTTCAAATAGGATTTGTAGTAATATTGCATTCAGTTATGTCTGTTTCTCTTGGGATATAATGAGCTTCTCATTGTTAGCTCAGTATCTTCAAAGCTCATCCTTCAAGATCCTCACTTTTTATGCCAAATATAGTGGATTTTCTATGAACTTCCTCTCATATAATTCCTCGTATCTGATACATGAGGTCTCTTCCATACTGTACCAGTGTACTGGTGTCACTTTCTTCAGTTCATTTTGTGTTGGTTTGTTTATCTCTAAGTTATACCTTTAACATGATTGACCCAGGTTCAGGTCTACTAGGGTTCCATCAAAGCCTCTAAAACTATCAACCCTCCTGGTAAACCAGAAGGAAACACAGTACATAGGGTGCATTGCGTAGTCTCACCTGAGATAGTCTTAATGGGTGACTACAATACTTAAGTGCTTGTAGTCCAGGATTAAATGGGGATTTGTTAGTGCGCACTGAGAGTTCTATTTAATTATTAAGCAATATTTTGTCATTCATCGATCTTAGTTATTCTTTTGTTCCTTATGCATGCATGCAAATCAAGAGATCTAACTACTTCATCAAATAATTCATCTAAGATTTAACCATTAACAACAAAGATATAAACAATAATCATTCCACACAACACATGATTTATCGTGGTTCACCCCTTCATGGGCTACGTCCACAAAGATTTGTCTCTAAGGATATTTTATTATGGTTATGTCATGCATGGCGCCACACACACTACAACCCTATTCATACAGTCACAAACTAGACTCCACGACCTTTACTAGGCTGACTAGATCGCACCAGGCTCCTTAGCCTGCGATCTAACCCTCAAGGTCTAGTCACTTTTCCCTCCCATAGCTCAACAACTT
Source organism: Picea sitchensis (assembly GCA_010110895.2). Lineage (NCBI taxonomy): Eukaryota > Viridiplantae > Streptophyta > Pinopsida > Pinales > Pinaceae > Picea > Picea sitchensis. The sequence continues at coordinate 1,607 of SNQJ01S0051151.1, forward strand.
ACACAAAGGTATCAGATCATATTTGTGTTACAGACATGTTACTTTGTCTCATGCGAGTAACTCATAACAACCATCCAAGACACCTAACCCACCCCTAGACCTCCTAGGTGTCTATTTATATGTATTCTTGGCTCATCAGTCATTACATTCTCTTACCAAAACCCTAACCTAGTTAGGTCTTCATGCATGATGACCTTGCATGCTTTTTTCCTCTACATGTGTGCTTTCTTTGGCTACTTTTCTGCCAGTTGTCTTTATTTCCCTTCTTCTTGCATGCACGACTCGCATGATTTTCTGCCAACTATCTCTCCTCCACATTGTGCCTTTTCCCCAAAATGGGCATGTTCCCAACAGGCCCCCAACACTGACATCATGACTCATCCCGAGTCACTTCTTGACTTATTCCATTGTCACTGCTTGCTTCCTGTTTCGGATACTGTCTGTTGTAGTGCATCATACATCTCCATTATCGACTGGCACTATTGTTGAGCTTGACTGCTCTTGTCGGCCATAGCAGTGACCACCTTCTCTGTGATATGATATTGTAGTATCTCTTTGCCTTCAGCGCCGATCTTCTCAATCTTCTTCTTAGCTGCGTAACTCTCCATGACCAGTTGCTCCACCTTTTCTTGCAGGGCATCCAATAACACCTATCTTGATGTCTTATGTGCTTGCAACACTTTCTCTTCCAACTACAGGGCCTTCAGCTCGGTGGATGCTTTGATCTTCTCTATCAGTGATAGTTCTTTTTGTCGCTGCTTGACCTCCGCCATTGCTGCGTGGATGTTGGTTTCCTTCTCTTGTAGTTCTTGGAGGCTCCCATCCTCTAGGAGGTGAGTCCAGTTCTGCGCTCTCTTCTCTAGAAACTCTGTGACTTCCTGTATGCTTTGGTTGATTCCCTCTGCAGCTGTTGTTTCCTCCTATTCTCGCTGCTCTCTGACTTGTGGAGGAGGAGTGGATGTGACACGCTCCTCCAGTTATTTGATCTTCTCCTTGTATGCTTGGATAGTCTCCTCTATCCTGCGAAGATTCTCTCCCGATGACCCTGCCTTGTTGCTTGTGGTTTCGGGAATTGTTTGAAACAACATGTGGATTTGTTGCTCCATCTCCTCCACTTTCTGCTTCGCTTTCTCTTTCTGCTGCACCTCAAGGTTGAGTGATTCCTTTAGCGAGAGAGTATCTGTCTGGGCTATATGTAAGCTTGTGGAATCCACTCTTCATTTGGACTGGATCTCCTACACGATGCTCACCTGAAGTTTGTACAATACTTTTGTGGGAATCTTGGCCAAGGCCACATCCAATATCTCGATGTCTTTAAGGGGTTTCTACGATGTTTCTTCATCAATGAACATCATCTCCGACGTGATGATGAAATTGGTGTTGGGATGTGATGCGAACTGTACTCTCTCAGGCACTGACAATCCTTCCTTAGCCTACGTGGATGTTTCTTTTGGTGCCTTTGCTACCCTGATCCTTAACTGCTCCAGTGCAGTTTTCACCTCTTTCACTTGATCGGTGATTGAAGCCATGTGCTTCTCCGCATTCTCCCATACTTCATCCAATATCTCCTCAACTGATGTCACCACTAACTCCACATCATCCAGGGTTAGTGATTTATGGCTATGTGGCTTGTGTGCCTTTGCCTTCTTTCTTCCACCACTGGCGTGCTCCCCTGGCCGCTTCTCCTGGGTAGTTGATGGCTCGGGACTAGGGGGTCTCTGGGTATCTCCTGTAGTGATTGTCCATGTTTCTCTGGCCTCAGGAATCTCCTGGGTTCATGTCCCTTGTTCTTCCTCCTCAAGGATTTTGTGTGTCCCTGCACCTGTTTCTTCTGCCTCAGGGATTTCCTGGGTCCTTGTGTATATCTCTTCCACGTGCACTTCTCCCATTGAGTGTATGGGTGGTTGTTATGTGCATGGTGGAGCCTATATAGACCCCCTTGGTGGTCTATTCTGTGTGTGTGGTTTCTTCTTGGATGGGGTTCTTGCCCCCTCTTGGACTTGGGAATTTCTCTTCTTGGTTCCTGCCCCATTGGTGCCTATTTGGTGTGATGGGGATGGTATGTCTTGCGTCTGAGGTTGTGCTCTTTGTACCGTGGTTGGAATATGGGGTACCTTCCATTCTTCAGGCCACTCCTGGACCTCTCTGTGGATTTCTTCTTGCATGACGCAATAGTTGAGTTGTAGCCATTCCTTGGCTTTGTCGCACTTGGCTTGCAATCATAAACTATGGCAAATTTCCCTGAAGTTGGAAACCTATCCAAACTCCTGGACAGTTTCTAGTGTAATGCTCCATGTGTCTGTGATAAGGTCCTTCATCTCTGTGAAGTACCTCACAAAGATATATGTGTTCTCTTTCTTCCTCTTGGGGTCTCCATTGTTGCGTAATGATATGTATTTTTATGCGCCACACTTCCCCGGTCTCTCCATGTACTTGTTATAGACCGGTTATTTCCAACCAATGAGGCTAATGAGAATGAGTAGCCATGAGTAGTGGAACTTAGAGCCCTAGTTCTGTGTGCCCTTGCAATCCTCCAAGAATGAATTCAGGAGGTACGAGGCCTAGCTCATCGAGCTCCCCTTTGCACACTGCGTAGAAGCAACAACCACACCAGTCAGTACTTCCTCTTTTCAGCACTTGCACATTAGTTTGCACCCAAGGAGTCTGGTAGAAAACCTTGTCGCAAGATCACTGATGTCATTAATCTTGATTCCCCTGTTTCCTCATTCTACGCCATACTTAGCCTTGATCTCATCTTAGATGGCCTTGGCTCTTGTTTTTTCCTCTAAGTACTTCTCTGGCTTTTCCCCATCTGTGGGTAGCCCTGTGATTCTTGAGATGAGGTCCATAGTGATAGGCATCGGCCTATCCATCCATAAAATTCATCCATGGACGTGTGAAAGCAATTTCTTGACGTAGGCGTTGATAGGATTTCCCCTCCCAAAGTGTGGGGCATCCAACAAGTTCATGATGCCAGTATTATACAACCTAGGATCCACTACGCTGGCTCTATCAGTGGCATGCCTGATGAGCCTACTCTCCTACTTTCTAGGTAGACCTATGATGCCAAGTATTGGATTTTAGTGACATCAGCCACATCATGGTCAAAGTATTTGATGGCATTGACTTCGCTGACCATGTCATCATCGACTCGCACTCCGCTCGAAATTTTTGGCAGAACCAGGGTCCCTTCTACCTGTGATTGTGACCCTCCTTGTGCGTTGCTCTCATCTTGGCCCTTCCATTTGGCTTGTGGGGATGAGGCCCCCAACTCTGGTACACTCTCATGTACTATGACCTGTGCTACCTCTATTTCATGGCTCTGTGGCACTAAGCCCATGGCCTACTCAGTCTGTCGTTTCCCTTTCCCCCGTGAAGTATCAGACTCTATTCTTTCGGGGTCCTCCTCCATCTGCCTGGCCTCCTGTGATGGGTTTTGCTCCTCTTCTATTGTCACCAGGTTTGTTTCGTACTCTGGTGTGTGAATTTCATCCACATACACCACTACAGGTGTCTCTTTCTCCCTTGCGTCTATCACGCGAGCAGTTTCTATCGGCCCTGCCCGACTCTCCAACTAGTGGCAGTGACAATTCGATGGGGTCGAGGATAGAAATATGTGAACTCGGTGAATGCTTGGTCAAATTATCTCTCTAGCTCTCTTCCACTTGGCTCTGCATTCTCTCCTTATCAATTGACACAATGACTGGATTTTCCCCCTTTTTTTTGTCTTTATAGTGGGACAACGAAGTGACAATTGTTTCTCACTGACAGGTGTCCCCTTTTTCACTTTTGGCGGTGTGTCCTACGCGTGGTACCATTGTAAGTGTTAACTATTGTCCTTTGCATCATGTTTTCAATTTTTTTCCCTTTCTGTCATGCTATGGTCATTACCTATGTGTACATCACTGTTTCAATTCCAACCGTCACTGCCAATTGGTGACTAACTCCTACATCCGTCACTTTCAGAATTGCTGCATTGTCCGACCTTCGATCCTTTTTGTGACGTGCTGGGTTTTTTGGGCACGTGCAGTCCTTGGCTTCTATACCCTTTGCTTCTGGTATAGTATTCTTATTTCGTTATGTTGACTCCATGAATTGTGTGCATCCTCTTGTCCTTCTTGTTGCACGAATTTTCTCACCTACATGCACGAATTTCTGCACGGTGTTGTTGTTGTTCTTTTTTTTTACTGCACGGTAACTATCAAGTTTTTGGTGGTCGACTATCCTTGTACATATTCAGTCGAATCCCATTGATCATTCCCTTCAACTCTGTCCCTTCCAAATCCTTCAGCTGTAAAACTCCTCCATCTGTGACAATCTTGACCTCATATGGTCCCAACCAATGCATTCTAAACTTTCCAGGATGTTGAAAAACCTTGTTTTCATACAGTAGGACTAGGTTTCCTTCCTTGAAATGTTTTCTCTTTATATGTCAGTCATGCCACACTTTGTCCCTTGCTTTTTGTACTTCTTGGCAGAATCCTGCTAGAATCCTATCTTCTTCCATACTCATCTGCCGACATAACCTTTCTTGTACTACACCTCATTCTGTCATGTTTGTAATTGTTGCGACACACAGACTTAGTACTAATAATTCTAATGGCATCAATGCTTCTTGTCCATACACCAATATAAATGGTGCATGCCTTGTCATATTCTTACAGGTAGTTCTATAGGCCCATAATACTACCGGTATCTTTGAATCCCAGTCGTCCTTGTTGACATTGCAAATCTTAGTTAGGGAATTCTCTAGGATCTTGTTGAAGGCTTCCACTGTTCCATTTTACTGAGGATGGTATGGCGTACTTTTATGATGGTAGACCTCAAATTCTTCATTTGGAGATATGATAGTGTTGTTGATAAAGTGAGTGCCTTGGTCACTCATCAGGATCCTTGGACATCCAAATCTGGTGAGCACATGTTCAAATAGGAAGTGTGATGTTGTCTCTGCGCTGCAATATTTAACTGGTGGTGCCTTTTCCCATCATGAGAGGTATTCCTTCATAGTGGTCATGTATCATGCTCCTGATATTCTTGTGGGTGGGTGAATTGGCCCAACAAAATCAATAGCCCATTTTTCAAACACTTGTAGCGTTACTTGTGGGTATAAGGGCATCTCATCGTGTCTGTTTGGTTTTCCAACTCTTTGAAAAACATCGCATTTTTGACATTATTCCTTTGCATCTCAATGAATAGTTGGCCACCATAATCCTGCATGCAGTACCTTCTACGCAATAGCTTTTCCTGCATAGTGTCCTCCCACTATTCCTTCATGGGCTTCTGCAAGTATCCTATCCCTTTCATGTTCTAGTGCGCATCTTCTCAAGATTTTTTCTGCCCCATTTTGTATAAGTTCCCGACAATCAACTGGTAGTCAGCTGCTCAGACAACCAGATTCTTCCTCTGTGTAGTGTTAAATTCATGTGGGCCAGTCCCTGTACTTAAATACTCAATAATGTCAACAAAATAATCATCTGCGATCTAAACTGAAAATAACTGTGCGTCAAGGAAGGTTCCTCTAAATTTGTAGGCTCCTCACAATTAGTGACCCTTGATAAGTGATCAGGTCCTGCATTTAGCTTCTCTAGTTTCACTATGCCTTCAAAGTCAAATTCTTAAAACAGGAGTAACCATCGATAGATTCTCCCCCCCAACACTGGCTTTTTGACTAGGTACATAAGGGTTGAATGATCTGTGAACATCTTAAAATGTTTACCAAGTAGGTAATGCCTGCAATTTTGAAGTGCATACACCATTTCCAAGCCTTATCGCTATGTGGTGTTGTAGTTCTGCTCGGATTCTGATATTTTTCTTCTTGCAAATGCTATGGGGTGATCCAAATCCCCTGCTCTTGGTTGCTCCATAATATCTCCCAAGCCTATGGACGATGCATCTACATGCACATGGAATGTATTCTCCCAATCTGGAAAGACTAGGATGGGTGTTGTGACCATCTTCTCCTCCAGGGTGTCCAATCCTTACTGACAGCTCTCATTCCACTGGAATTTAGTATCCTTCTTAAGTAGTTTCTCCATTGGTGTAATAATCTGTGCATACCCCTTGATAAATTTTCGGTAATATCCTATATGTCCTAATGTGGCCCTCATTTGGCGCATTGATTTCGGTGGTGGTGAGTTCACAATTACCACAATCTTTGCAGGATCCACTATCAAACCTTGTCTTCATACTATGTGACCTAATAGAATTCTGAAGGTTGTTCCAAATATACATTTCTTAATGTTCGAGGATATTTGGCATTGCCTGCATCTTTCCAACATGAGCCTCAACACCTCTACATGATCCTTCAACAGGCTGTACACTATCTAGTCATCCAAATATACTTTTAGAAACTGATGGATGAATTATTTGAAGGAAGCAATGACTACTCTGGAGAAAATTGTTGGTTCATTTTTCAGTCCAAAAGGCATGACTGTGTACCGGTAGGATCCCCATTCTATTGAAAAGGTAGTCTTGTGTTGATCTTCTGGTGCTATCTTGATTTGGTGGTAACCTAAGAATCCATCAGTGAATGAGTATGCTTCCTGGCCTCCCACATTTTCTAGGACTTCATCCATAAAGGGTGTAGGGAAGGGGTCATGTAGGCAAGCATCATTGAGCTTTCTTAGATCTACACAGATTCTTATGCCTCCTTTATTTTTCTCTTGAACTACCATGGGTCTTATCCATTCTGATTCTTCTACTGGTTCTATGATTTCTACTTCCAACATTCTGTCGATTTCTGCTCGGACCTTCTACTTGTAGATGGGGTTCAATCTGTACGGCCTTTATTTGATAGGTCTTACCTCTGGCTTGAGAGGGATCTTCATCTCTCCAAGTTCTCCTACGATACCCTTCATTTCTGTAAAGGTCGTTGGGAACAATTCATTGTACTCGCGCAGTAATTCTGTTATCATGTCCACTGTTTTCTCATCCCAGTAGTCTCCAATGTTGGCCATCTTGGGATTCTCAATTGTCCCAATTTTGACTTTCTTTACCTTAATTGGAACAACAATTACTTTTGATTCTAGAGGTGGACCTTCCACTTCTCTTTCGCCTTCAACTTCCTCAATCTGAATATTGTGTGGATCGTCTTCATCTGGTGCTTCTTCCTGCACATGGTAACATGACATCAATTATTTCACTATATGTCTGTTCTTTTGTTGTTCTTTTGTCATGAGTTCAACTTATGGTTCCTTAATGATTATCACCCCTCTTATTTTCTTAAGTGTTGCATCTATGTTGGGATTCTCATGTTCAAATGAGAAAGTGGTTGTAAAGTTTTGTTGTAGTACTGCCCAGCTCGTAGTTCCTCTGCACAGTTCCTGGTCTGTATACCAGTTTGTTGGGATTCCCTCTAATGTGTGTACAAAATTATGAGGCCATTCTTCTAGGGGTTTCATCTTCCACAACACTCTGCACTTCTCCAAGTGTTTTGCTGCTGCCCCATGCCCATCATATTTTTGTTGTTGGTTGCTTCTTTATTCTGCGACAAACCTGATGTGCAGTAACCATTTACATTGGTACCAATCCTTGATTGTTTCTTTGTGTGTGCCCCACCATCTTGCAAGTGTAGCCTTAAGTGCAATGTAGAAAACCAACAATCTCTGACTGTCTGATAATTCGTCTTCATATGTTGTTAGGAATTCTTCCAAGTCATTGATTCAATGGAAACTTGGAGATTCTCTGGCTTCTGTCCCAACCCATCTTATTGTGTGGTCTATTCGAGCGCATCTTTTGGTTGAGACCTCATGTAGGCACCGCTTCCAATTCTTCAGACCCATGTCTGAGTCGAAATCACATGATGTGATACTTCTACAACTAAGTACACCATCGATAGTTGGATTGATGTAATATTTTATGCGCGCGGTGGTTTGGTACAACTGGTTAATTTCTTCCAGGTCTAAACATGTTGGTTCCACAAATATTTCAGCTTCTGATGGATCTAGAGGCGTGATAAACCTATATTCGCCTGACTCAAATGTCATCTTCCTAGTCTTAAGGTTGATTATCATCTGGTTGTGAAACACCCAATCCAATCCCATTAATGATGGATATGGTGTTGTGCCATCCACGATTTTGATCACTTCCAAGTCTGCCTTAGTGCGCACTCCGTCCAGATATACTGTCACTCCTTTTAGCCTCCCTATTGGTAGAACTATGTGTTGGTTTGCTAACTTTAGTTGGATTGGTGAGTATCCTAAGGTAGGTTCTCCCATGCACTACCATGTATTTTTGGGAAATACATTCACTACAGATCCCAAATCTAACATCACATCTCCCATGTTAAAATCTATGATGTTGGCATTCAATCTAAACTCTCTGTTGGTTCTCCTTATGGCATGGAGGTGATTGAATATCCTCTGTTCTAAATTTCCCTCAGAATTTGTGGTACATCTATTTAATAGATTCTTTAATACTATAACAGATGATGGATCCTTAAATACTTGAATACAGGATTGCAGGAAAGTTTTAATACAACTTACTTGGTTTCCCAGGTGGACTTCACTAGTATGGTCCAATGCTGATGGAATTTCATACATTGGGACATCTTGGGTATGTTGCGTGGTATATGTAGATGAAATATTCTGCTTGAGAAATTCTTGTCTAGCCTCCTCAAAGTTCTCCTTCTCCTTTTCTGCATCAAATTGTTTGGGTGGCTCAATATTTTTCTTAATCCACTGGTGATGTATTGGTTCCTATTTAGATGCATCATCTCATGTTTTAGCACCTCCACATGTCACTATGTTGATGTTCGTGCCATCTTCTCTAGCTTCTGTAGAGATCCACTATACGTTATGATTGTTCTGATTTTGTTTCTCCTGCATCTTCCTCGACAGTGTGGTGCAATCCTCTGTATCGTGATCTGTTGCACGACAATATATGCATGTCGTAGGTGGCAGAGGGAATTCTCTTGCATAGTTCAATGGTTGTTGGAATTTATGGCACACTACTAGACCTCTTCCACATCCAAAGCCTTCTCTACCTCGTCCTCCCCCTCTGTACCCAGCACGATCTTCGTGTGGTGTATTGTATTGTGGTATCTAATTATACTGTGCATGGTTATACTGGGGCGGTGTAGTGTTATACTATGGTTGTGCATTGTTGTACGGTTGTGGAACAATATTATACTATGGTGGTGCCTGATTAAACTGAGGTGAATATTGACCTATCATCATTTCGGCTTGCACCATATATGTGTCTGACGTCCTTTCCCTCATCAGATCCATGGTTTTGCAGTCTTTGTCATCGTGGCCTACTGATTTGAAAAATGTGTAGTATGCATTCTTTGGTATTGTCTATTATTTCTGCATCATAGGACAATGATATGGATCATTCTTGTGTGTCTTAAAAATTTCACACCAATGTCCTCTTGTCGATAATGGATATGGCATCCCTGTTTCCATATACTACGCGAATGTTGGACATTCATTCTTATGGTGCCCTTTTTTTCTACATGTGGTACACCAAACAACTTAGTGCTTGTCCTTTCCCTTATTCTGATTGAATTGGAAGGTAAGATTCTTCAAATCCTCCTTCAACTCCTCTATAGATCGATTTGTCTTCTGGTATTGATCCTCCTCCATTTGAAAGGCTGCTTGTAGAGCCTCTTCTCGAGATTGGAATTTATGTTGTCTGAGTGGGTATTTCAGGAGTGGTAACAAAGAATTCACAAACAGATGTCGATGTTGCATGTCATTCATGGCATACCTCAATTTTCCTTTCAGATGTTTAAATCGCTGGTCAATTTCCCAAACAGATTCTCCTGGTTTATGTTGGATTTCTATCATCTCATTCATGTATTGATCCTCTAAGCTCGACTTCTGGAACTCATTAATCAGTAATTTCTTAATTTCTGTCAGTGTCCTTATCATCCCAGGTGCATTTTTTACGTCTAGACTCATGTACCAGTCTAGTGCACGGTCTCTTAGCATGATGGCTAGATGCGCAAGTTTATTATATTCATCAATGATCTTTTTTGCTTCCCAGATCTTTGCACAAATGAACAAGTGTTTCTCAGGGTCTTTTGTTGCCTCTCCTCGAAATTCTGGTAACTGAATGGTGGGATCATGTCCTGCCATCCTGAATGTTGAACTGTTACCTCTACACGGTGTAGACACTTAACTAATGCTCCCTGAACTGGCTCCCCTAGTTTTTGTTCCTTGTGTAGATGTACTTCATATTCTCTTCCTTCTCCCAAAGTTTGGTTGTCTAAAAGGTGGTGTTCTTTTTGGTGTGTTAGTTGCACATGGTTTTATGGGTTCCACACTGACATTAATATGGATAGGATTGATGTGTTCTATTCCCACTCTTGGACGTCTCATCTTCCACTCATATGTCATGCGCAAGATTTCCTCAATCTGCTCCACAACCCAGAGATCCTCTACCTCCTCTTCATCATTTGCCAAGCCTTCCCTCGTGGCTACGACTCTCTTCTTGGTGTTCAGCTTGTATTGTTAGGGTACTCCACTGCACTTCTTTCTAGCTGTCGCCATGATCCACTTGATCACATCGTCGTCCATCATGATTGGGTCCAAGGCTTCCTCCTTCTTTCCTTTATCCATTTCTCCTTCCATTTCTCATTTTTATGTCAGTGCTTCCCCCCTTCCCCCATGCACGCAGGGAAGTTTAGTTTTTTGATTCCATTGTCATTACACCTTTTTTATAGAGAAATATCTTAATAGAAGTACACAACGATTGAATATACCTTCCTTGAGGCCCACATAGAAACTCTTTCTCTACAGCGTTGTACGACTTTGATGTATCTACTGCAAATTCTGTTATAAATCTTTCTACAATATTGTCGAGCCAAAAATCTACTGCGAGGGTGAATTTGTTATTCACCTACTGTAACTGTGTGATCTGGACTGAGGTCCACTCTAACTATCGGATCTAGTTTTTTGCATGGTTATCCTTCAGCCTTGATATCCACTCCTGCAATAAGTGGGGAAAATCACATAAAAAGATTTCATGCAGATCAATAAACACATACTTCTCAAGGTATTTGCGTGGTTTTACTCTAGGGTTTATGTTATCTTTCTATGAAAACTCTAGCTCCTTTGTCTTCAGCCAGCTTTCGATCTCTGCTTTTGTGGGATTCCATGGTCTCAACATCCCCTTCTAGCGACGCATTCTTCTTGCCTTCTTATTGTCCGATTAGGTATTGTTTTGACCTGCCTTCCGCAGATCTTACATTCTTTTAACAGATATTCAACAGATCACATCCCCTCAATCCTATTTTGTTCCAACCGGCAATGGAACCATTTGTTGGTTTGTTTATCTCTAAGTTATACCTTTAACATGATTGACACAGGTTCAGGTCTACTAGGTTTCGAACAAATCCTCTAAAACTATTGGTCCTCCTGGTAAACCAGAAGGCAATGTAGTACACAGGGTGCACTGCGTAGTCTCACTCGAGATAGTCTTAATGAGTGACTACAATAATCAAGTTCATGTAGTCCAGGATTAAATGGGGATTTGTTAGTGCACACTAAGAGTTCTATTTAATTATTAAGCAATATTATGCCATTCACCAATCTTAGTTATTCTATTGTTCCTTATGCATGCATGAAAATCAAGATATCTAACTACTTCATCAAATAATTCATCTAAGATTTAACCATTAACAACAAATATATAAACAATAATCATTCCACACAACACATGATTTACCATGGTTCACCCCCTCCTGAACTACGTCCACAAACATTTGGCTCTAAGGATCTTTTATTATGGTTATGTCATGCATGGCATCGCACGCACTACAACTCCGTTCATGCAGTCACAAACCAGACTCCACGACCTTTATGGGGCTAACTAGATCGCATCAGGCTCCTCAGCCTATGATCTAACCCTCAAGGTCTAGTCACTTTTCCCTCCCATAGCTCAACAACTTACAAAAAGGTATCAGATCATATTTGTGTTATAGACCTGTTACTCAATCTCATGAGATTAACTCATAACAACCATCCAAGACATTGAATCCACCCCTAGACCTCCTAGGTGTCTATTTATATCTATTATTGGCTCATAAGTCGTTACATTCTCTTACCAAAACCCTAACTTAGTTAGGCCTTCATGCATGTTGGCCTTGCACTCTTTTCTCCTCTGCATGCACGCTTTCTTCCGCTGCTTTTCTGCCAGTTGTATTTCTTTCCCTTCTTCTTGCATGCATGTCTCACATGATTTTCTTCCAACTTTCTCTCCTCCACGTCATGCCTTTTCCCCAAAATGGGCTTGTGTCCAACATTGTGTCTTTTAAGTGTTGAAACAATAGGTCATTGTTATCTAATCATATAATTGAAAGTAACGCAATTACTAGGCCTTTATAAGGTTCTCATTGACCTACAATAGTCCAAAATAAGGAATCTGTCCCTATGTTCATTCGCACTCAAAATATGTTGTCAATGACCATTAGCATAATCAAATTTCTCATAGGAATAGTTTACCCAAGGTAAAAGAAAAAATTATCTGCTATATAAAAATTCTAAAAATGAATATGTTGTCCTTCTTTTCAAGAAGCTTTTGCAGCCGATATGTAAACAAATAAATTTAGAACATTTTCAATAGGCTCGTCATATCCTTTGGCATATAAAATTTTGTGTTTGATCTCTAGCTCATTCAGGTCTAGTGTTTGAACCACTTCTTTGATACCACTATGAAACACACTAGACCCCCTAAGATTCATCAGGATGGTGGGATGCATGAAAATTTCCAAAATCATCTTTCTTAAACTTATTTCTAACTCTATTTCTAATCTCACAGATCAATTCTTCTACTCAAGAGATTTCTAACAACTATATTTATGCCCAATTCTAAGTTCTGGACAAGAAGTTATGCCCTCTAGAAGTTCTTAGGAATTACCCTTAGGTGACAACATCATACCCACGTGGCATCCACATGGACCTACTCTAACCGTCCAGTTGATATGAACCTAATCCCTCATAGGGCCGAAGGGAATTAGCCTTGAACTTGCTACGAAACCTTCAGACACAGGCCGTCAAACTTTCAAATCCTGCAAGGCTATAGAAATCACCCCTTTTAGAAAATCCTCATTGTAATGTCATTTTAAAATGCCTCATGGTTTACCCAAAATCCACAACCTACAATACTTTTAGACTCTCTCCATCAATATCACACTATAAGGATGTCAACTTAGCATGTTGTTGGGCCCCAACAACTCCCCCTAAATTTTTACAAAATTTAAAGGACCCCCATTAGAATCTTGATAATTATGATGAGCTACAAAATCAACGTTTTCAAATAGTTTCATACCTTGGCTTGATTTGAGACAAACTTAAGACATTCACTATAGTATGAGACATTCATTACAAGATTATATGTCAAAATTTAGAAACGAGCATAACAATCTCAATTTAAACAAAAACATTAATTTTTATCAACTGTTTACTTTCATTTAAATTATGATTATGTGTTATTTCTTTCCCTCATTAGCAAGTTTGACTATTTTGAATAATGTGTTTAATACTTCATCAAATAATATCTTGGTTGGTTTCTCATTTTTATAAAATCATTTGGTGATATTAATTGATTAAATTCTTTTTGTATCTCATTTCAAAATAAAAATAATAATAACAAAAAACAATTATCTATCATTTGTTTGATTTTGTAAAAAACCAAAATTAATATTTTTCTCTTCTCCATTAACTTGAAGATTCTAGAATTTTAAGATCATATTTG
>SNQJ01S0051151.1:25766-46338 GCA_010110895.2 Picea sitchensis
TCATTGGCTCTTGATTTGTCACATTGATGCTCTCTACAGAAGGTGGATTAGAGTCATCAAATAAAATATGAAAGTGGTTGTCATCCCAGAAATGACAATTATCCATATACCAATCATCACAATCGGCCTCAAAATCATACCAATCATATATTTCTTGATTATATTCATCCCTGATGTTTGTCATAAGAAATATCTGTTGCATTTTATCCAATGAATCTCGAATACAACGGAAACTATCATTGAGGCCATTTGCAAGGTCATGCAATCTAGTATCCAATGTGTCATACAATTTGTTTTGAATGCTTCAAGAATTCCCTTGAGGGTTTGAGAGGAAATAACCATATGAGAACCCTATGAACTCTTTAGTCCCACATCTGTCATGAAAAAACCCAAAAAATAGAACAATAAGTTACGGCAAAAAATCGCGGTTTTTTCTGGAAAAACACTAAAAAACTGTTGAATTTAAAATGCTCCTAACTTCACTTCCCGAACTCCGTTTCGGCTGATTTTTTCTTTTGAAATTGGGTGAAATTGTCAGAGGAACTCAGATCTGTAATTTTTTTGGGTAAATTCGGCCTCCAGCTACTACATAAATATAAGAAAAGCTAAAAAAAAAAAATTGCGTCGCCATCCACAGAAAAAAACCCTGAAAATTGCAAATTTTAAAACTTCAATATCTTGACTACCCGGACTCCATTTCAAATAATTGTTTTTTTCAACTTGGGTGTTTTTTCTGAGAGGAACTAAGATATATAAAAAAATTCTGCAAATTTTTTACATAAATATACCAAAAATCTCTTGAATGTCGTGGCCCTCTTTTTTCTTCTCCAAAAAAAAAATCTGCAAAAATAAAAACCAAAACCAAAATCTCTAGCTACCTTACATATAATTTGACTCATTTCACATCAAATCAGTAATGAGGTGTCCAAGGACCTATTCAGTGCATTTGGGCTTAACTTTGTCTGTGACACTGAGCTCTAACATCCTATATGGGTGTAACAATGCTCAAGAACCAAATCTAAAGGCGCTAAACCTTTTCTCCTCTGTGTGCAACCGGTGGCTAGATCCATGCACTTATCCATGTATGTGATTTAATATGTATTGTTGATTTCCAGATCCAAATTCTGCAGATAGGCGCTTCCTTCAATCCACTTCCCTTTGTGACCGTGAGCTCAAAACCATATGCTTATCTATTTCATGTGTTATTATGTTAGCGCTTTTCTCCTTTCTCCCTTATTATTCTACACAGGACTGTATTCAAATGTTTGAGGGCTTATTTACTTCTAGGTCCTTTACACTCCTTATTATCTTATTTACATTATCAAGCTACCGATGTTGGAACTAGGTTCTCTGGTACTTTATCCTTCGGGACTTCTACCCTTTGCAGTCTTTCAACCCTCTCAGAGTAAATTTCACCGAAGTGCATATATTGTATTCACTATTAGATCGGACGGTCGGTATTTAATATTTCGTTGGATGGATGATCCTAGCTTATCCATAGGCTTCAAAAAAACTCGACAATCATGAATTAATCAGGAGTTGAGATGAATGGTTCTCGTTCACTCCAGGACTTTGGCTATTCGTTGCTCCAAGACTCTGGATTAGAGAAATTCCTTTAGAGTTTTACCTACTGAATAAGTCATAGAATGGCGGTGACCGCTTGTTGTCAATTAACACCTTCTCTTATGCTATCCTTCCACTATGCTTGATCAATGGTCAAGAATGCTCCTGAAGTAGATCAATGATTAGTGTTACTTTTTGATTCACACTTACTCTATCCTTCCACTGTACTTGATCGGGCGGTCAAGAAATATTCTGTAGGATCTTATATCAATGGCCAAATGTTAATTTGTGACTTCTCCCTTTGGTACTTCAGGTATATTTGTTTGTAGGAGAAGTTCGACATCCCCGGAGGATGTAGTCCGAGAGTGACGTGGCTATCTAATGTCACTGTTGATGTGGCAATGGCTGAGTGGATACCACATGTCACCTTGATTTGTGACTTTCACAGACCTTATGTGCCATATGTATTTTGACACTTGTCATCATCTTTTTAGGCCATGTATCATCTATTGCTGACATGGTCCTGTTGATGTGGGCCTACTAATGTGTCACATGTCTTCCTCCTAGATATAATGGTCGTAGGTTCATCTGAATTTTTTTATTGATCTGACAGTTGTCATTTCTTCGAGAATATGACACTTTTGAGACTTTGATCTAATACTCTTGAATTGTTGAAGTTATGAATAGATCTATCACTGTAGATATTTCCTTGTCTTGATTGACAACTTCTATTAACTTTGAGGCTTCGGAGTTCGAGATTCCTTGGTTTATTTGAGCTTCTTATCACCGTAGTAGGTCAATTATGGAGTTTAACACCTTCTTCCTTTTAGCATGATCTGATGGTTTCAATATTCATTCCAGATCAACAGTGGACGGGATTTCCGTTCTCTTCCTCATATCTGACAGTTGACAGGAGTTCGCAACTTCATGGCTTCGACCTTCGGGTAAAATTGCATGTTTCAAACTCCTTTTTTTCGAAGTTGTGAGCATTGGAGTTGACCACCTTCTTTCCTTTAGTGTGATCTGGAGGTTCAACATTTCCATTCCATATCAACGGTCAATGCTTAACTCTAGATCAAATCTTGATCTAATGGCTGGGAAAACATCTGAATCTCCTTCCTAATCGATGGTAGGCGTTATTTCGTGACTTTGGGATTTCATGGATTCTTCCTTGTATCTAGTAATCATCAAAGTGGAAAAGTGCCAAAGTGCCAAAGTAATTTATCCACCACTTGATCCAATGGTCCATAATGTTAATCTAACGATTGATATTTAATACTTCCCAACCTCTGACTTCACCTCGATCTAATGATCCTGGATTGTCCTAAACTAAGAATGAATGGATCCTGTAACTCGATCCTTTAAAAAATTATTTATTCACTCGCATAACTCGGTCTCCTATGTTACTTCAAATGCACCATCTCTTCTGAGCTTTATGTTTATACAAGATTCCTTTGCACCTCGTCTTATGTCTTCTGTGCAACCTACTATGTTATCTCTCCTGCGATTTAGGATCTCAAATACATATAATGACAATACCATATTGATATTCTTGACATCAATTCCAACAACATAATACCATGTCCAACAAGAAGTGCTCAACTAATAATGGCCCTTCCCTTCACTCTAAATTCACCATGGATTGGAACTTGTCCTTTCCACTTCTTGGGTTTAAAGTTCCACTACATTGTGGTTTTTTCACCATGCTTAAAGGCATCAAGGATTATATAAAAAATTTATTTTCACTCCAAATTCCTTTACAATAATTTTCATGAATCCTATCGAGCTTTACAAACCAGTAGAGGGTTCAGATAGGTTCGGGTTCCAACAATAGGGTTCCCCCTCATAATTCTGCCACAAATTCCCATTATAGGTTATAAAGGAAGAGATATTTAATAATTCAAATCCTCTGTAAATGAATTTCCTAAGGTCTCACAACACAAGACTCAAAGTATAGCCTTGTCATTGAAAACTCTTGAGTTGTGGAAATTCGAGGGAAAACAACGGTTCCCCCGAGGGAATAAACTCTTCACTCAATTCATGTCATTCTCAGAGATTTATTCATGAAATTACAAGATGTTGACCTAACCATTCAAGAGGAAATATTCTAACATGAAAATTTACCCATCATACAGGAAATCATGCAATCATGCATTCCATTCATTTTACTCAAGAATGTATACGGATTATTGAACTTACAAACATGCACATTTATTCAAACCTTTATAAATACAAGGAACATAATTGAAACTTATTTATTCATAAAACTTCTAGCCAATCCAACTGACTTATGGTGAGAACTTTTCTATCCAAAAATAGGATCTATTGCATTATTATTTATACAACAAGAAACCCCCTTGCTAGACCATGATACCACCAAGGAATTTAGGTTTTGTAAGGTAAGTTGGGTTGAGTGTGAAGGTTACTCTACTTCACAGGTAGTAAACACTAGAAATTCCCCATTTTCCCACCAAATTAGGGCCTCCAAAATATTTCCTAGTTTCCTTCCAGATGGATAACCTCTGCACGTGGGAGTCCCTTCACTACTACATAGTCCCTCAATTCCCTCCTTTCTCAATGCAAGTCTCCTATCCAACAGAAATTAGAGTCGTGGCCATATTTCCAAGTCGGGTTGTGGTCTTATCTACTTACGATTCAACATCAATCTTCCCTTGAAGCTCAAATCTCCCCTTTTCTCTTCCTTTCTCTCCACACTCTCTACTTCCCAAGCCATAACTCTCCTCCCCCTCTCTCTTATCCCCCTGGAAAGTGTTTCCCATGATTTTTCCTTTTTCTTCTGTTAGAGGAATTCGTGGGTGAACCCCAAAAATGAGGTGGGTACTTGGTTGTACCTGTGACTAACGATTTTTAATTGTCCCATCCATTTCTCTATACCTCCATTAAGGTAGGGGGTTGACTTCTCAACTACTAGGCCTCCTTCAATAACTGATTTTTGGGAAATGAGAAAAGAGGGAAAATAATTCAAATACAAATTTAAGAAATGGGCACTAAGGATCTTAGGAAAGGAAATCCATTCCCCCTTATTGGTTCCACTTATACTATTATGGGTTGTGTCGGTGCTCCACCTTTCATTCAACTATCTAGTGAGTTTTCATTAACAATACACACACATAGTTGATCTTGCCTATTCTATTATTATAATATACAAATACCCCTGTCACAAATCACAATGACATTAAGTCATAGTTATAATTATAGGTTGGGGGGAAATAGGGTGTTACAAAGGCCACTCTAACCCATATTAAATCAACATTAGAAACCCCATCCTACCCTCCAATCCAGGGCTTCCATGAACTTCCTATATTCATTCCTAATTGGATTACCTTGGAATAAGGGAGTCCCTTTACTACCTCTACATTCCCTCAACACCCTCCCTTCTCAATGCCATTTTCATTTCCCAAAAATTACCAATTCATGATCCTCTTTCTTAGGTCATATTTAAGGTTCTCTGCCCAAATTTTAGAGTTAAAAACTATGCTTCAAAGATCCTATTTGCTTAGAAATTTCCCTTCTTGTGACTTGTTCTCAATCTAGTATGTCTACTTCTGGGTTATCCCCACATGAATATTCTTTTCCAAGGATACATCTTCCTCTTCTATGTTGTTGCCTTGATGCTTTGAACCCTCATGTGTTCTCTCTCTCCCTCTTTTTCCTTCCTCCATAATGTTCCCAATTTTCAAAAATTTGTGGGTCAATAATGGATATTGTTGTGGGTATTTGTTGTACCCTAGATGACATTGTTCTACTATCCCAACCATTCCTCCATACTTCCATTATCATGGGTGGTTGTCTGCCCAACTACCAACCCCCTTAATTAATTGATTTTTGGGAAAATGGAAAGAGAGAATTCAAATTGACTTTTTTTTAGTTTTGGAAAATGGCTCTTTGGTGAAAGTTAACTTCATGGAAGGAAAGATAATCACAAATCCCCTCACTAGTTTCCACTTGTGGTATAATTTCTATTTCTACTACTCCACCCTTAAGTCAACTTGTTAGGTGATTTTTTCATTAATTAAACAAAATACATTCACATTGTTTGTTTGTTTCGATATTTAGGTCATAATTATAATTATAAAATGGGGGGAAACGGGGTGTTACAATACCCTTACCCTTAAAGGAACATCATCCTTGATGTTCTAGCATTCACATTATTATATTTATACAAAAAAAAGTGTACTCCACTTTCAAGGCATCCTCTAGTTCCCATGTAGCCTCATCTGCTCCAAAGTACTTCCACTACACCTTGATTTGCATGATGGCTNAACATCATCCTTGATGTTCTAGCATTCACATTATTATATTTATACAAAAAAAAGTGTACTCCACTTTCAAGGCATCCTCTAGTTCCCATGTAGCCTCATCTGCTCCAAAGTACTTCCACTACACCTTGATTTGCATGATGGCTCGGTTTCATAGTGGCATATCCTTCCTATCAAGTATGCACTAAGGCTTGGGTTGGAATTTTCATTCCGGTTCCACCTATATCACAATTCAATCAATGATGTGATTAGAAGCATGAACATATTTCTTGAGTAATGATACATGGAATATATTGTGTTTTTTAATGGTAGGAGGTAAAACAATTTATATTCCATTGGTCCCACTCTCTCTATAATCTTGAATGGTCCACAGTAGCAGGGTGATAACTTATCTCAATTTCCCATTATTAGAGAAATTTTGTTGGGCTTAAGCCTAATGTAGACATGGTCTCCCACTTTGAACTCCCTATGAGTTTTTTTTTTTTTTTGGCATAGATATTTTGTCTATCTTGCGTTGCTTTCAACTTCTTCTTCATCTTGGTCACTTCATGCTCCATTTCTTTCAATATATCTAGTCCAAGTGTAATCTAGTCCATTTTGTTATCCCAACTAATTGGAATATTACATTTTCTTCCATATAAGGCCTCAAAGTGACTCATTTTTAGAGACTCGTGATTACCATTGTTGAAACAATTCCTAAAATTGTTATCCCTAAGACCTAAAATTTCCTTTTTTGGGTTTCGGCCTTTCATAAAACACAAGTTTCGTTATCATTCCCAAACACATGGTACCGATTTCCCGAAGAACTCAATTATTTGAATAATAAAAGGCAAAAACAACTAAAAGTATTATAAGAATCCCGACGCATTTTCTATAAAATTATTTTAATCATGATAAGCTTTAAAACTAATGAACTTAAGGTTAACTTTAAAGAGTTTTCGAGATTCGGGGTTTGCTGAAAACATATTTTTCAATACAAATTGAATCGTGAAATCTCGATCCCCGATTTCCCAAAATAAAGAGAGTTAGTTTAAATTCTAATTAATTAATTCTCTAACGCAAAAAGTTAAGGCTTAAGTTAATCATTTCACGATTTTGGGATTCGGGGTTCAGTGATAACACATCTCTTGTCAAAATGATCCCCGAAATCCCGAATCGCGAAATCCCGATCCATAATTTGTGTTAAACCGAACTAACTTTGTTTTGTCCTTAACCCTAATTAGTTAGTTAATTAAGATGAATTTAAGTCTTATTTTTTAAACACATCATGATTTCGCGACTTCGGAAATCGAGATTCGTCAATGACATACTTCTTGTCAAAACGATCCCCGAAATCCCAAAACGCTTAATATCAATCAATCACTTTGCTAAAATGTTTAAGTCTTAATTAACACGTCGTGATTTTGCGA
This sequence comes from Picea sitchensis, assembly GCA_010110895.2. Lineage (NCBI taxonomy): Eukaryota > Viridiplantae > Streptophyta > Pinopsida > Pinales > Pinaceae > Picea > Picea sitchensis. Next base: position 33,019 of record SNQJ01S0051151.1, read on the forward strand.
TTTCAGAGATTGGATTTCATCGATGACATACTTCTCGACAACACAATCCCCGAAATCCCGAAAAACAAAATCTTCAGTATTAATCTATGATTAGCACCAATTAACCTTTTTCCAAAGCATGAATAATGATAATCATTTTTTAAGGTTTCGTTCATGTTTCAGTTTTTGATTGAGTAAAATGTCCCGATTTTTCTTTAAAATCCAAGGCGCCAAAATATGGCCATTTAAATAATGAATAACCGGTGATACGTGGTACTAATGTGTATCTCAGTAAAATATCTGCCACATTAAATGCCTTGAATTCTTGTCAGCTGCGTCAATCTTGTCACTGTTAAATGAATTAAAAGAGGATTTGAATGTCTGTGTTTTCATTTTATCAAGCGCAAGAAACACTTACCTGAGCTCATTCATTCCTTTTCTGGGACAGGTTTTCCATTTAACGTAAAGTCATGGCACCGAAAAAGGCATCGAAGAAGAGTGAAGATACATAGGAAGGAGATATCATCTCCGACACCACGCCACATGCTATAGACTCCATTAAATCTTGGGAATTTCTGGAATGTGAATTCAAGAATGCTCATCCTGATTCTGAGAATCACTATCGGGACATAGCAGAATCAGAGCTTCATAAGATTGTCGCGCGCCCTCAGCTCGTGGCATACAATGATATGATCAGTTGGGCTCTGGAAAAGGTCGATATCCCGATGAGGAGCATCTTAAATGATCAAGGAGTCATCGTCGGCTCATTCAGGCCAGAACATATACAAGTAATGTATAAACTCTCGCCAAATCCTAAACATACCTTTAATGTCGAGTTTTTAGCAGAATTTCAGAGGAAAGAATGCACCGAGGTAGACCGGACTTATCCTGATATAATTAGAGACTGGTGGAGATGTCCATCAAAATTTAGGGCCAATACCCATGGGGTTTATGCTACAACATCCTTGAATGAATACATGGTCTACGTAGCCATTATGCTGTGTAGACTTTTCAAGAGAAAAGATCCCTGCCATTTTCATGTAGATTGGGTGCCCTTTTTAGAAGAAGTTTCAGAAGGATATGCTTTTAACTGGAGTAAGATTTTGTCGGATAACTTAACACAAGAAATCTCAAACTGTAGAGCTGCAAAATCAAAGGGACAACCAGTGGTCATTTACATGTCAGCATACATTATGGATGCAATCTTCTATGTGACTCCTTTTCCCTTAATGAATGGGAGTTGGAACATAACCTGTCCAAAACCCATTCATGAATATCATTCTACCCTTTAGGAAGAAAATGCTAGGGAATCATTTTATGAAATTTATCGTTTTGTTATAATTCCGATGCATAAAATATTTTTGGGATGCGAACCCCCTTTCATTTCTGATATAGTCACAGAAAATCTTAAAGCAATAGCCGATTGGTTTATTGACAAGATTTTTTCCTACATTAGGGTTTATGGTTGTTCTATTCCCCCTCATGCACTCCCTAAATTCCTATCGAACAGATTGGTGTGTAGAGAGGTAGCCCACCAAATAGTAAAAGGAAGCATTGGATTAGAGCTAAAGGCAACTCAGAAGAAGTCATGGCCAACTTTCGCTATACATATCGGGAAATTTTCATTACTGAATCTAGGCCATTCTAAAGTAGAGGTTGAATCACTAGAAGAAGTAAAATTGGTAGATATCGAACATAGAAAGCATGACCCCTATCAATTAGTAAGAAAACATTTGATGCATTGTAATTTAAAATCCTATGAGCATGAAACATCTATTTATGATGACATATTCAAAGAGGTTAAATCCTATGAAGAGGTATTGAATAGACTACAGGCCCTGCCACTTGACTCATAGATTGGTTTTGTGTCATTCCAGAGCCATAGGCGAAGCTGTTTACCTAAAATTTTGCAGGGCGAAGCTATGACCCCACATCCAGAGCAGGAAGGGCCTCCCCCGGGATTTGAAACAAATATACAGGATAAATAAAATACTAAACGCAATATGAGGGATACTGGAATACCCTCACAAGACACAGAAATTTCCCATACAAAAGAATAAGAGGCAGGGAAGGGAAAGGAGATAGAAACATCCCCAGAAATCCCTAAGGATGTTCCAGAAAAGACAGGAGGAGCAGCATCGACAGAACTTGGAAGTCCCATTACTTCCTTGACTCCATTGCAGTCCACTTATGGAAACCCCCATGAGGGAGCTCTGTATGTTAGTGATCTGGAGCCAATTTCTAGGGATGAGATTCCTTCATCAGATTATTTTTTCAGTAAAAAGAGAAGGGAAATCTTGAAACAGGAAATCCATCCAAGAGGAGATGGGATGGTTAAAAAGAATAGGGTCATTATAGATGGAAAGAAACTTAAATATGGAGAATTTGCTACAAAGATACCAGGCACGATGGGAGCTTTAGCATCAGCAAATTTATATTCTGTGGGCAGTTTGACAACCATGTTGGAACAAAAAGACCAAATGATAGATCAGCTACAGGGTAAATTGAAAGAAACTGAAAGAAATATCAGTTGGGGAATAAAAAAGGGTCTAGAACAAGCTAGATTAAAGTATATTCAAGAGATTCAGAAAATGAAAACAAGCTTAGAGGAAGCAAATCAGATAATACAGGTCACCCAGGCATAGGTCCTAAAGTAAGAAGAAGCAAATAAACAATTACAAAATAAAATTAGTTATATTTCAAATCAAGTAGTAGAGCTTGAAATTTTCCAGGCTTAGGTATTGGCAATACATTTGAAAATAGAAGAGGAACAACAAAAAGTGTTTTTAAATCTAGAAGTTGTCCAGAATTACTTTCAGGAAACAAATAAATCTTTGGAGAATGTTCTCCAGAAAGAAAGAGAAGTGAAAGCGGCCAGAACAACTTTCCAAAAAGTAGTAGCCCTTTCAACAAAGAAGAGGTTGGAAAGATTCAGAAACTATCCATTTCAGAACAGGTTAAAGGAGATGTAATACTCAAAGTGTGGGAAGCAGACCTGGCCGAAAATAAAAGAATAACCAGAGATGTCAATGATGATTGTCAAGGAATTTTTTATCTCTTAGAAAAGACTTCATTGACTATTGGAAAAAATGACTGTCCTGGGTTATTAGGAGAGATTAACATTGTCAAGCACCAGCTAAGGTTCAAGGAAGATTTGGAGGAAATGAAGGTAGAGATCCCAAAAATTAAGGTAATCAATATCTCTGAAATCGACAAATGGATAGTGATACCGAACTTAAAGTTGCAAACTATTAAGTTCACATGGAAGATAATAGAAGATCGTTTGCTCGAATTACAGAAAATATTCTTCATATTTGAGGCAAAAGAGATACCAGACGTTCCCAGAGTTTTGGTGAAGTTTTTGGGAAAGTGTATTCATTGTCTTGAGGCAGAAGAAGGAAGTTCTTCAACACAAACATAAAAATACTCTTTTGGATATTTTCATCATCAGAATAATAAAGTAGTTAGAAAAGAAATGTAAATAGTTTGAAATTATTCATTAATGTAATCGTAGTCTTAGGAAGTTGGTTAATCACCAACGGGAAAATATTTTATGATCATGTATAAATATATTTTCAGAAGACTGAGAAGGGGCTTCTAGGTTTTTTGAGAGGGCAGATTGTATTAAAGTTTTCCAATCCACTGTGATATACGATACAGACGAGATTTTGAATCCTACCAACCTGTAGCTATGTGTTCTTTAACCTTGTTTACCGTATTTTTCTATGTTTCCCTTTCAATGTCTTTCTAATGAATGATCAATTCAAATTTTATTTTATACATCTTTTATAGTTTAAATTGATTGGGTTATCAAATTATTTACAGCTTTTCCTCTGAAATTGCTATCAGTAATTTTAAGACCTATGGATTATTTGAACCATGATATTTAACATTTCATTAGAAATCTCGTTTTCATCTTTATTTCCTGTTACAATATGAGATTCTTCCTTGATTAAAGCCTCATATTTTTCAGTAGTATTTATTTGTTATTTTACGATTCTCAAATTGTTCCAAGTCCAGGAAACAACCTCAACTATATTTATGTTATTATTTTGAATTTCAAAACTATTTTCCTATTCTCATCGCTTAAAAAACTGAAGTAACAATTTATCGAATTCTTTCACAACTAAATAAAATTTTAGTCCCCATGACTGTCCCAAATAACAGACAACCCAACATAGAACCTAGTCTTCAAGATCAAACCAATATCTCTTTAAACCTATTTAATACTATTCTGTAAATAGCGACTAACCAGGTTCAATTAGAACGTTCATGGGCTGCTATTGAGAGAGATATTAGCATCCAAGAACAACGGGAAGCTAGACAAAGACAGTTGAGAAACTAATTCTTCTTTACCCTTCTTTTTTATTCTTATCCTTTAATTACCTTTACCTTTATGGATGCCTTGATGGTATACTTTACAGCCTTAAAGTATAAACTCAGGAACAACCATTATTATAGGAAAACGCCACCAGCGATAAGTAATATTACCACTTCTTGGGATGGTGCATAGCAACATGATTAACATATCTTCTATAATTATTTGTATTCTTTCTATTTTCCCATTTGTTTGAGAATCCTAGGAAGTTTTGAAAGACAAATATGTCCCAAATCTTGGAAACAAACCCTTCCAAAATTTTGAAGTAAATTTGGCTTCTTGATCTGATGTGATTTTCTTGGGCATGCCATGTAACCTAAAAATTTATTTTATAAATATATTTGCAATATCAATAGATTTACAGATGTATTTTACCAAATTGAAGTGGGATGTCTTTCTCAACTTATCCACCACTGCCATAATTGCATCATGTTTCTTGGTTGTTCTTGGAAAACTAGTGATGAAGTCCATATATATGACTTCCCACTTCCATTCTAGAATCGGTAATGGCTGAAAAAATCCTACTGGATGCTTGTGATCAACCTTAACCTATTGGCATTCTAGGCATATTGCATTGTATTTGACAATATCTTTCTTCATCGTGGGCCAATAGTATAGCCTTCCTACATTTTTTATCATTCTATGATAACATGGGTTACCTACATAGTGAAACTCATCCATTATGAGTCCCTTCAACTTAGCATAATTTGGTATGTACAACCTATTTTTGCATATCAACAACCCATTCTCCATTAGCTTATACATTTCACAAATTTTCCCTCTTAGCACTTGCCCAAGCCTTCCTTTAGGGAATTTATGATTATTTTCTTTATGTCTAACTCATATAAACTAGCTACTTCTAGATGTATTATTTGCATACTTCAAATGAGTGCATCTACCACTCAATTTTCCTTTCCTTTAATATGCTAGATTTAAAAATCTAATTCACTAATGAGAATCATCCACTTGGCTTGTCCAACATTTAAATGGGATTGATCAAACAAGTATTTTATCCCACTGTGATCTATCATCAACACAAACCTCTTTCCAAGCAAGTAATTCCTCCACATATTCAAGGCATGCACAATAGCTGAAAGCTCCAGATCATGAGTAACATAACATTTCTTGTGCTCATTTATTTTTTTGGATTCATAATTTATTACATGTCATTATTGAATGAGGATTCCACTGAATCCCTCCTTGCAAGAATCTGTACACACCAAGAAATCATTTTCCATATCTGTAATATTTAGGACAAGTGCATTAGTCAAAATATGTTTTAGTTACTAGAAACTCCCTTCACATTCTATTTTCCAAACAAATTTCACTCCCTTTATTTGTAATGAAGTGATTTGATGGCCAATATTTGAAAATCCTTGGATGAGTATTCTATAGTATCCAACCAATCCCATAAATGATTTAATTATGATACATTCCAAGGAGCAGGCCAATCCATGATTGCATTAATATTCTTAGGATCTACTACAACTCCTTCCTCTGATATCGCATGCCCCAAGTAATGGATTCATCTTTGAAAGAAATCACACTTGTTGTACTTAGCATATAGCTGGTGCTTTCTCAATATTTGCAGCACTAACCTAAGGTACTCCTCATGCTCTCCCTTGGTATTGGAATAAATCAGTATATCATCAATAAAAAACAAAACAAAATTGTTCAATTACTTATTGAGGATATTTTTCATCAAACACATAAACATAGCTGGTGCATTGGTAAGTACAAAAGGAACCACGAACTCATAGTGTCCATACCTTGTTGTAAATGCACTTTTATAAGTGTCCTCATCCTTGATCTTGGCATGATGATATCCAGACCTCAAATATATATTAGAAAATATTGCAACCCCTCTCAATTGATCAAAGAAGAAATCAATTCTAGGAAATGGATATTTGTTATGGATAGTTATCTTTTTTAACTTTGTATAATCAATGCATAGCTTGAGAATACCATCCTTTTTCTTCACAAACAATGTGGATGCTCCCCACGGGGACACACTAGGTCTAATATATCCCTTGTCTAACATTTATTTCAATTCCATCTTCATCTCCACCAACTCAAGTGTGCTCATCCCATAAGGAACCTTAGTGTTAGGGACCTAACCTCCCTAACCCCTCACGTAGGTAGAATAATATAATTCCATGTAATAAAGGCCAATATTAATAAGGCCTAGCAATAAAAAAGAATAAGTCAAATGTAAGAAAACCTAATAGAAGCTTCCGCTTCTAGAAGGATCTTCCTCTAGATTGTTCTTTTGGATAGATAGAGTATAAATAGAAGTAAAGGGTATGAGAAATATTGTCTTGGATATTATTTTAATAGAGATTTGCTCTGTTGGAGGTTGCCCCATCAAAGAGGCAAGTGAAAATTGCTATCAGTAATCAAAGTATTATTTATGGTGTTAGTCTAGTATTATTATGGTATTGTTCTGATTATATCATTGATTATCTGCCATTTGTAGCTAAAATATTTATGTTATGCATACTATTTTATATATGGAATACTACAAGTGGTATCAGAGCACCTTCCTCGACAAAAATTTGTGGGTTAATTTTTTTTTCAGGGTAGAGACGTATTTCAGTGTCTTAAAGCTACAGAGATCTATCGTTATGCACATAAACTCACAGTCGAGGAGTCATACACGTAAGAAATATAAGTGGTACCTAAGTGCACATTTGTTGGCCACCCTTGTAACCCTTGTTGGTACCCCTTCGAGTGGTAGCGCATCAGAAAACACCTGTATACGGATCAGCCTAGATCTCCTGAATCCCTCCATAAATAAACTGATCGACCACCTAACTACTATAGTACCATTGAGAAAAAAACTCAAGAATATACTCTATAGTACTTGGGTAGTCGAGTAGTACGGCTAAGGGAACGGTCTAGCCTCCTTATTTGGTGCCCTAAGATATTGGGCCGAGTACTACTGTTGGACCCCGCACATATATCAAAGAGATATAGCATAGGGAAAACCCTTGTCTATAGAAACCATGAATATCCTGCCCCTCGGGACATAAACAAAAAATAGAACAGACAAGATCTATTGTCGCGCATCACTGCCTTCTGCATTTTGGTTGTGAAATTACTACACATTTTTTCTTGTTAATCATTTGGGAATTTTGTCATTGCAGTATTATTCAGGACGGAGTATAACTCCACATGAGTAAAAAAAAAATTATATTGGTCCCATCAGCACACTTATTTGGGACCTATCCCACTAGGTTCCTCTCTTTGCCCCGATTCTAGTGATACCTATCATTTTTAACACAATTTTTTTTGCAGACCCGACCTCTCTCCGACAGCCTTATTTGGCTCCTATCCCTTTGGATCCCCATTTTTTCCCTGATCGCAATGGTACCTATCATTTGACACCATTTGTCTTAGTGGTCCCACCCACCCCTCCAGACCCCTTTTGTTTCCCCTATATCATTTGCTTGCTCCCTTTTCCAAATGACTACCACACGATCCCAAGAACTCAATGCCTTGATTGCTGACAACCACCAGAACAAGGAATACATCAAGCATATCAGTGCCAACATTAGCTCCATCAATTCAAATATTGATATCCTCTAGGAATAATGTTCCCACATCAAAGAACTCCAAGAACAATGTTGCCACATCAAAGATCTCAAAGAGCACTTCCTGGGTCGTTCCCAGAACCCTTCCTCTTATGAACAACCATCTTATCAGGATGACCATGATTCTTCCCATTACCAAGGCCCTCATACTACCCACTTTTCCCAAGACCTTTTCCCTCCTAGAATTGAGGTGAACAAATTTGATGGATTAGATCCTACAGGATGGGTCACCCAAATGGAACATTATTTCTCTTTGCATGGCATTATTGATGATTTAGCAAAGCTTCATTATGGAGTCCTACATCTGGATTTGGAACGATGGAAATGGTGGAAATGGAGAAAAAAGGTATGTCAAGGGTATCTTGCTTGGACACAGTTTGTGGTTGAACTTTATGATTGTTTTGACTCCGACACCCACCATTTAGGTCGTTTGACCAAGTTAAAGAAGCCTGGGACAGTGGAAGACTTTATTGCCACATTTGAGCACTTGGCTTTTAGAACGGAGGGCATGTCAGATGATTTCTTTAGGTAATTCTTTATCAGTGGCCTCAAAGATGAAATCCATGCCCATTTTCTCATGGCACACCCCCAGAATTGGTTGGAATATACTCAACGATCCAAGGAAGCCCAACATATTATGTCCTACTAGACCCGCAAACCCTCATTTTCTCCTCACCCTAAACCCATAAATTTTTCCCCTCATGCAACTCCCCTCAAGATCCAGGAATCAACCAAGGCTGAAATGGTTGAACGTCAACTCAAGGGTCTTTGTTATAATTTTTATGACAAATATTTTCCCAGGCACAAGTGTAAGGAACAAAATATTTTTATGGTTTTGACTGAGGATCTTTGTGAAGAAGATGTTGTTGTTCCACCTGTGGAGGAACTACCACCACCTTATGACCTCACCCCACCCTCTAACCCACCAGATGTTGACCCAGTGATTTCACTTAATTCCCTCATTGGATTCTCTGCTCCCCAAACTCTCAAATTAATTGCTTACATCAAAAATAGGAAATTCATCATCCTTATGGATAGTGGTAGCACCCATAACTTTATTCATCGTCGCATTGCCCAAGAAGTCAATTTTTACATCTGTGTCATCAATAATTTTTAAATCATGATTTCCAGTGGTGGTTCCAACTTCCATGAAATGTTGGGGACCATGTGAAAATGTGTGACTCCAAATTGGTCAGTATCACCTGAAATCCCATATGTTTTCTATAGACATGGGTGGTTGTGACATTGTTCTTGGTGTTGAATGGTTACACACTCTAGGCCCCATTCTCATGGATTTTAAGTACTTAACCATGCAATTCCAATAGGAGGGACAACAGTATAAGTTCCAAGGCATCATTGTAGGCTCTCCTGAGATCATCAATTCCCATCGCATGGAAAATATCCTCAAAAAAGGTCATTTGGGAATTATAGCCCAAATCCACTCCATTCATGATGTTGAGACACCTTATGTGCATCCCAACCTCCAATCTATCCTCTCACACCACTATGTTGTTTTTACCACCCCACAAGAAATTCCCCCTTTCGCTAGAGTCCATGATCATTCCATCCCTCTCATCCTGGGTAGTCTTCCTTAGAATGTTGGGCATTATCATCATCGTTTTTCCCAAAAGAATGAAATTGAGAAAATTGTTCATGAATTACTAGAAGTCGATTTTATCCATCCCAGTACTAGCCCATATTCTTCCTCAGTGGTCATGGTACTCAAGAAAGAAGGTACTTTTCACATGTGTCCTGACTTTCGTGCCCTCAACAAACTCACAATCAAAGACAAATTCCCCATTACTGTCATTGATGACCTCTTGGATGAATTGAGTAGTTCTCAGTACTTCACCAAATTTGATCTACATTCTAGCTACCACCAGATCCATATGAAAGAAGAAGACATTCTCAAGACTGCATTTATCACTCATGAGGGTTGTTATGAATTCTTAGTAATGCCCTTTGTATTGTGTAATGTTCCTTCCACTTTCCAAAGTCTTATGAATCATTTCTTCTGTCTATTTCTCCATCATTTTTTCTTAGTTTTCTTTGATGATATTCTCATCTATAGTAAAACCTGGCCATCCTATCTCTCCCATGTGAATCAAGTTCTCCATCTACTCTCTAAACACCAACTTTTCCTCAAACAATCTAAATGTGTCTTTGGTGCCTCAGAAGTGGAATACCTAGGTCACATATTCGGCAAGGATGGTGTCTGAGTGGATCCTAAGAAAATTGAATCTATACAAGATTTTCCTCGCCCTAAAAATCTTAAGAGCTTGTGTGGTTTTCTGGGTTTAATGGGATATTATAGGAAGTTTGTTCGAAATTATGGAAAGATTGCAGCTCCTCTCACTTCCCTCCTTAAAAAGAATGCTTTCACTTGGACTTCAGTTGCAGATCATGCCTTCCAAGACTTAAAGGATGCTATGTTCTAAACCCTTTTCCTAGCCCTCCCATACTTCACAAAGACATTCATATTGGAATGTGATGCTTCCAGGAAAGGAATTGGAGCCTTCCTCATGCAAGATGAAAGGCCCTTGGCCTTCACTAGAAAACAACTTTCAGAGAGACATTTGGGCCAATCCATTTATGAAAAGAAAATGTTAGTTATTCTGCATGTTGTGGATCTCTATCATCCTTATTTATTGGGTCAATGATTCCAAATCAAAACTGGTTAGCAGAGTCTCAAGTATTTCCCGGAACAACGAATTTCATCCCCGACACAACAAAAATGGGTGACCAAACTATGTGTCTATGATTATGAGATCATTTACAAGAAGGGAAAGGAAAATGTAGTGGTCGATGATCTTTCTCAGAAATATGAAGAAGACGGGTCCCTTTTCTCCCTCTCCTTCATTGTAGCAGATTGGCTCCAAGTTTTTCATCAGGAATGGTTGCAAGACCCCAAAATTTCCAGCCTACTCCACCAATTGCAACACAATTATTCAATTTCTTCAGGGTACTCTTGGAATAATGAAGAGCTTTGCTACAAAGGACGTCTGTATTTATGCAAGCAATCCCAACTTAAATCCACATTGCTTTCTGAACTTCATGCCTTGCCCATAGCCAGGAATTGAGGGTTTACCAAAACCTATGAACAGGTCAAACATTCTTTTTTCTAGGAGGGTATGAAACAATACATCTGCACCTTTGTGGATGAATGTGAGTTCTGTCAATGCAACAAGGGATAAAATTTCAAAGCTCCAAGCACACTTCAACTGCTTCCAATTCCCCCTTCTATTTGGAGAGATATTTCTATGGATTTCATTGTGGGCTTACCTAAATCGGGAAATAAGTTAGTCATCATGGTGGTAGTAGATTATCTCTCCAAATGTGCTCATTTTTGTGCTCTTCAACACCCATTCACAGCCCCCATAGTGGCTCAAATCTTCATGGATAATATCTTCAAGCGTCATGGCATGCCTAATTCTATTGTCTCTGACAGAGACCCCATTTTCACCAGCAATTTTTGGCAATAATTTTTCAAGCTACAGGGCACCCAATTACATCTTAGCACTACCTATCACCCCCAAATGGATGGCCAGACTGAAGTTGTCAACAATTGTTTGGAAACATATTTGAGTTGTTTTGCATCTGAGCGGAAAAATCAGGGGGCTCAATGGTTACCCCTATTTGAATGGTGGTAAAACACATCTTACCATACGTTTACTCACATGACTCCTTTTGAAGCATTCTATGGCCAAAATCCCCCATCAGTTCTCTCCTATATGCCAGGGGTCTCGAAGGTGCAGGAGGTTGACAAAAATATTACAGTCCATGAGGCTATTCTTCGTGCCCTCAAAGAAAATTTGGTTATGGCTCAAAATATCATGAAGAAACAAGAAGATCAAGTTCATTCTAAACACCATTTGTTGAAGGGGATCGGGTATTTCTTCGACTACAACCTTATAAGTAGATTTCACTCAAATCTCAACATTGTCAGAAACTTGCGCCCAAATTTTATGGTCCTTATACAATTCTCAAGCGTGTGGGATTGGTGGCCTATCAGTTATCTCTACCCAATCAGTCGAAGCTCCATCATGTTTTTCATGTTTCCTTCTTAAAGAAGGTGATTGGAATTAAGTGCCAAACTCAAACTAGTCTCCCTGAGTTGGATGAAGAAGGTTCCATATGGTTGCAGCCACAAGCAATCTTAGCCCAAAGAGAGCGTCGTCTCCATCAGCGCACCATCTAGGAAGTGTTAGTCCAATGGAAAGATACACCTCCAGAAGATGCCAGTTGGGAGCCAGCCACCATTCTACAACAATTCCCTCATCTAAATCCTTGAGGACAAGGTTGTTCTTCAAGGGGGAGGGAATGTTAGGGACCTAACCTCCCTAACCCCTCATGTAGGTAGAATAATAGAATTCCATGTAATAAAGGCCAATATTAATAAGGCCTGACAATAAGGAAGAATAAGTCAAATGTAAGAAGACCTAATAGAAGATTCTACTTCTAGAAGGATCTTCATCTAGATTGTTCTTTTGGATAGATAGAGTATAAATAGAAGTATAGGGTATGAGAAATCTTGTCTTGGATATTATTTTAATAGAGCTCTACTTTGCTGGAGGTTTCTCCCTTGAAGAGGCAAGTGAACATTTCTATCAGTAATCAAAGTGCTCTTTCTAGTGTTATTCTGGTATTATTTTGGTATTGTTATGATTATATCATTGCTTCTCTACCATTTATAGCTAAAATATTTGTGTTTTGCATATTATTTTATATCTAGAATAATACACTTAGACACAAACACTTCTCCTGGCATAATCTCTATGGAAAATTCAATATCTCTTTTGGGAGGAAGTCCTAGTATTTCTTATGGGAACACATTCCTATACTCATATAGAACTATATGGTCTTCAAATTTTAGCTTTTTATACTATATTAAATCTAACCAATGTATGGAATATAGCAGGCATCCCTTTTTACAATATTTATTTAGTTGTAGTGTTGAAATTTCCGTTGTCGAAATAAGTTTTTGGATGCCTTGTAGGACCTTTTTATTTCGTTTATCATATTCACATTCCATGGTCTTCTTAAAATAGTCCAACTCAACTTGACGTGCTTCCAACTAGTCCATATTGATCAACATGTCATATGACCCCAAGGGTAGTATATTTTAGGTTTCTTGTGTGTGCATCCCATTCGTCTCAAATTGGTATGCTTCTATTTAGTTAATTACTTTTCTCTTGGTTCCTGTAGCTAGTTTAAACAACCATGACTTTGTATGCCTTATTTTCTGTAACACACATACCTCAACAAATTGTGGTGCAATATAATCGAGGTTCGAACCAGGGTCAATCAAAATTGAAATATATTTGTCTACAAGTATACCTTCCATCTCCACCACTAATTTTGGGTGATATG
>SNQJ01S0051152.1:0-46338 GCA_010110895.2 Picea sitchensis
TTATAGCCAAGCATTGGATCATTATGTAACCTCTTTAGAATGTGAAAAGGGGATCCTTAGGGCACACTTAGGTCTTTGACCAGCCCACCATGAGGATTGAGCTCGGATTTGGTGTCAAATCGACTTGGGAGCTGATCCATTAGTGGTTGGGAGGCCGACCAATTTCAATAAATGCGTCGTTTAGAAGGCGCGCGGGTTTATTGCCCAATAGCCACGCCTTGTGCACATATGTGCGCCTTGTACGATGCTATTACGCGCATACGCGCGCGCACCCAAATGATGTAAAGCGCCCTTCAAATTTTTGGTCATTTGGTATAGTTTTTGACCCTTTTTGCAATGTTGTGGTATTAATTTTGTGCCATGAACGACTCCAGTCCTGTTTTGATGATGTGGAGTTCTTGTCGCCATGTGCGGACGAAATTTCAGTGGTAACAACGTAACATCCTTCCTCTCAAACAACACTGGACCTTCCAATAGCACTCAACAGTGGGGTCTGAAGCCACCGGAAGAGGAACTAGTGAAGGATGAAGTAATCAGTTATAATGAGGGTTAGAGGGTGCATATCCCGAAAGAGCTGGCGATATTTCCTAATAGCCACACAAAATCCGATCAAGGTGTAATTGCAGCCCACAATTGCCACCTAGGTATATGTCCTAAAATTTGGTCACTTGGTACCTCGGTCAAAGTGCGGCATTTAGATTTTCGGCCTAAGAAATGGGTCATGGGTTGGATCCCATCCAAGAGGTGGGTGCCTCAAGGGGGGATGCACAAAACAATTGGAACTCATCCTTCAACCTTTCATGGGTATCTCCCTGCCTTATGGTGTTAGGAACACTTGATTTGGAGGATTTAAAGTTCCCTATTTGACAACTTCTATTGTTTGAAGATGTGAGAACCAGACAACGGGGAGTTATTTGGATGCCTATCCCCGAAATCCTACCCAGACTAAAAATCTTCTTTTGGCACCTCCTGTAGAGGAAAACTTAGTGAGTTTTTAGAATAATTTTAGATGTTGTTGTTTGAGAGATTGGGGGTGTGAGCCAATCTCATTGAAATTACGGGTGAGTGGATAGTTTCGTCAAGAAAAGGGTGGGGTGTTTTGGAATCCCTTTGGAGGAAACTTACTTCAACCTCCATGTTTCGAGATGAAAAACTATGTGAGTGAGTAGTGACTTTGTGTGTGAACAAGTGAAAGTGTGCCAATATTTTTAATAAATTAGGTGTCACCTTGTTGCATGTGGACTTCGCTTGGTCCTTACAAGTCTTGATTACCTAATTAAATAAATGTCGTTGGTACAACCTTGTGGAATTTTAAAGTCCCTAGGAAACTAGCATGTGGACATGTGGGTCCTTACTATTCCTTTAACTCCCTATTGTGATTTAATCTAAGAAAGGTTTGAAACTATCCTAGATTGTGGACATGTGGGCATGTATGGGCCCATTACAAAACCTTTAAACTTCCCTAGTGATTTAATATAAGAAAGTAAATTTCAACCCTATCCTATCTTTGTAGCATGTGGTCATGTATGGGGGAGATGAAATTTTCCTTCAATATCTTTTTGATTCTCAACATCGCTTTAGGGCACGAGAGAAGAGCATACTCAACGATTGATATCCAATTTTTGGTCCCAATGCAAGTTTATATGTGATGTAGAATGATTCCAAATTAACTTTAGTCAAAGAAAGCCATCCATGTGGGAAAATGAAAAAAAAAAAAAAAGAGGAAAAATAATGATTTTAACCCCTAAGTGCCTATGTTTTGACTAATCCCTTTATATGGAGAGGAAATGGAAGTGTGGTGCAGATTAAAATATGCAGGGAATCAAATATAAGAAGGCTATGGACCCTCCACAGATTGCAAAAATCATACAATGTTTGTTTTTCTGCATAGGTGTGTGGGTCTCAGAATAGACAGAGGCGTTGTGAGAGCCAATGTGCGAACTGAACGTGACTTATGGGCGCAGGTGCGCATAAGGCACTGAGAAATATAGTGGTTTTCACGCATGTGCACTGAAGATGCGCATGTGGGTCAAAAAAACCCATGCACGTCTGTTACACGGCCGTGAATAAAATTCTGGATGAAATTCTCTTAGCTCATCTTTGAATTTGGCTTTCTGCAGGTCGGCTTGGGCCGGTTATGTTTCCTACAGGTTAAATAAATAGAAATAAGATCTAAAATAGCCCAAATGGGGTAGGAAATTGATACCTTTCCCCAGTGGAGTCGTCAATCTGTTGCACCTCTTTTGTCACCTAAATGAGAAAAATAGGGGTGCTTACAAACTCGGTTGGGTAAGCTAGCCAAGACAGCAATAGAGGAAAGAGTTAGAAGTGTAAAGCATAAAATATAAGCAAAGAATTAAACTAAGAATGATAAAAGCAATTAAACTATAGTGCATAAGGACATTAGAACAAGAAACAAACAAGACTCATTGCCACCAATGGAAAGGATTATATTAGTGGAAAGAAAACACAAAAGAGAAAGGGAGACTTTGGGCCCCCTCTTCCTCCAAGGGAGGGCTCTTGGACCCCCAAATATTGAGCTCTTCTTACAAGTCAGGAACTAAAATGAAATGGTGAAGAGAATGCAAAGCACATCCAATCTAGAGGTGATATGAATGGCTAACTGAAATGGTTCTAGCATGCTATTGATGAGGAAAGAGGATCCTTCAAGAGAATATCAGTAGCATAACAATACAAATGAATTCCTTGAAAATGTAGTGCACCCATGGCCTCTTTTTATAGCATAACTTTGAGGCATTATTTAACCAGATTTTAGTGTGAACAAGGGGCCATTTAGGGCACCCTTAGGTCTTTGACCAGCCACCCAACCGGATTCAGCTAAGATTTGGATGTCAAATCGACTTGGAAGTGAACCAAAAGTGGGTGGGATGCCGACCAATATCATAAATGCGTCGTTTTGAGGGATGCTTGGTTTTTTGCGTCCACAGTCGCGCATCGTGTGCATGTGCACTTTTTCTTGCATTTCTGAATGGTGCATGTGCACGCACTCCTTCTGTAGTCTTAGTGCATGCTGATTTTATTGTTGATTGTATAGTTTTGGGCCTTTTGGAAATTCATTTTTGGTCATTTTTGGTCCATGGGTGAACTAATAGTTCTTTGAAGATGTTGGATTCCTGTAACCATTTGCGAATGAAATTTAAGTGATAACAGTAGGTTATAGTCAGTTGACAGGGTAGTGATGTGGCATACAAGTGGACCGTTGGGTGACTGACATGTGGTTGTGTACTCAATAAATGGAGTGGTGCCACATGGCACCCAGGTATTGGCTGAGTAGGCCTTTGAAAAATTTGTTTTGGTCTCCATGAGGTTCAAATTCATGGCCTCTCCACAAGGAAAATTCTTGGTAGGGTCGGGCTAGCCACCCCACCCTCACTATGGGACTTAACATTATATGGAGCAGATTTTATTTGAAGTTGAGTGCTAGTAGATTGGGTGGAAAATAGGGTTGGGCCTAGCCCTAGCCCCCAGTGGAATGCACTCCATACAACCTCGGCATGTAACCATTACCTTTTTATACACAGCACGGTAATGGATAATCATTAGCCCCCAATTGCATGGTGAGTTGGCATGTGACCCGGATCCACTATATTGGCGCAGTGGTTAAAGGTTTATCCTAGTCGGTCGGGCTAGCCTATTGACCAGGGGCTAAACCATGGGCTAATATATTAGGAGCTATCCATTTTTTAGTGTGTGGAGTTTAAGATTGGCCACATGGCCACCACCATATAACCAGGTGCCAAAGCAACTAAGGGGCCATCGTGCCCAGGTTATGCGCAAGGCCACATGCAGACACCTAATATGACTAGGGGACAGATACCCAGGGGGTTGCACCCAATATTATTCATACAGTGGGTTTTTTAACTTTATTAAAATATTTTTTAATGATTTTATAAGCAGTTTTGTAAATTTTTAGCCAATATTGGGGGATATTGGGCCCTTTTTGAGGCCAGATCTTGGGAGGAAGTTGGAATATGGTAACCAACTTCAGATATATATAAACTAGGCCTTCTTGAGTCCATGGGAGAGGTTCAGAATAGGTCTATGCTACAGGATTTTTGAGCCAGAGCCATTGTCATGCAGGGAAGCTATTGAGGAGTGCACCTTTACGGGCCATTTCTGGAAGCCTCGTTCATCCGATTTGGGTGCCGTCAGTTTTGAAGGGTTCATGAGATCTGGTAGAACATTACCAGCTCATTGTTGTAACATTTTGGAACTATCATTATGTACTTGTAAATCTTCGGACAGAAATAAGCAAAGCCCATTGGGACAAGGCCCGGAGACGTAGGCGAGATTGTCGGACTCCGTTATCACATTGTTGTTATGGTTTGTTTGTTTTTTATGCTTCATTTCAGTTATGTACATGTTCATATGCCTACTATATTTATTCGATAATTCTTCCTCTTTATTTAAGATTCCTAATTGGTTAATTAACACATGCATAATAACTCAACCATAGTCATGTAAAAGATCTTTTTGGATCAAGTGGTATCAAAGCTAGTTGACATTTGGATTTGAGTTTTGCATGTTAACAAGGGAAAAGATACTTCATGGTGAAGGTGGTATTGTTGCAGAGAATACATTAATTGGATTGAGAAAGAGAACTTATCACAGTAAGAAGATGGCATCGGAAGAGGGACTTTCTTAGGATGAGAAAGAGTTTCAGAAAAAATTCTTTGCTATGTTGAAGATGATGAAAGTTTTGTACGAGGATTACCTGGAATGGACAAGACCAAATCTAGGTGAATATTCAAATGGAAAAAGTGAACAAAGATAGGATCCTCCTCAAATCCCTCCTTCACCTCCATCATCACCTCCTTCTTCTCCTTCTTCTTCAAGTTAAATTTCTAAATCTAATGCAAAGAAACATGTTCATAAACATAAGAATGAAATGCCTTTATTAAAACTTGATGTTAAATTCAAATTACCCATGTATGATGGTGAAGTTAATGTAGAGAGACTTGACAATTGGGTCAAACAGATGGAGGTCTATTGCAATGTGCAACAAATCAAGGGTGAGGCCACACAAATCAAGTTGGAATCATTGAGACTTGTAGGCACAACACTCATCTAGTGGTAAAGCAAGTTGCAAAATGGAACACAATAAGTGGGTAATGTATTTCCATCATGGAAAAGTTTTATTTCTACACTTAGAAAGAAATTCTATCCTTTGGGTTATAAAGAGAAAGTGTTAATTGAATGGTAAGATTTAAAACTAAGAAAAAGACAAACAGTGCAAGAATACACAAATGGATTTTGTAAAATGACAGTAATGTTAGATATTCCTTTACATACCCAAGAAAACCTTATGAAGTATATAAGAGGTTTACCTACACATATTCGAAATACTTTATTCATATTTGGATGAACTAATCTTGATGAGGTTTCTATTCAAGCGACACACATTGAAGCAGGGAAAATAGGTGTTGGTCTATCAGGGGAATCGTCTTCAAGGAAAGAGGACAAATGGAAGTGGCATGGAAAGAAGTCAAATTCAGTTACGAGAAAGGAATATAATCCTTCTTGCAAACATTTCAAGAAATAGGAGCATGATGAGGACCGATGTTGGCAATTGCATCCTGAGAAGAGGCCAAAGTGGTTCAAGAGAAAGCTTCAAAGAAAAAAAAAGAAAAAAAAGGATTGAAGGAAGTTACTTCTACATCTATTTCAGAAAACATCTCTGAGCTATGCAGTGAAGGTCATTCATCGAATTCTCCTTGTTCCCATCAAGATGGTTTTGGTGCATTTGAAAAACATACAAGAGATATAGGTTTGAGATTGCTAACCAAGATGGGTTATGAAGGAAAGGGCCTTGGAGTAGAGGGGCAAGGTATCGTTAATCCCATTGAGGTTGTGTAAAGGCCTCGATATTTAGGATTGGGATATGGAAAAGTGGAGATTGGAGCATCCTCCAAGATGGGTTCCAAAACATCGAAAGCAAGTAATGCTTCAAATGGCCAGCCTAAGAAATTGCAGGAACACTTCACGAAAGGTAATGGCGCATCTCTCTAGGATTGTGATAGTGAATGAAATTCATATCCAAATCAAAGTGAAGATCAGCAAGGAAGGTATAATGGTCATGTTTTTATGAATTCTCTTTTTTATTATAAAAAATATAATCATGTAATCCAAAACTTGTGGAATATGTATCCATGTACTTTTTGTCATTCACCCAAGCATTGTGTTTCCAAGTGATGGAAGAGACAAACTTTGTACAGTAAACCTATGTTGATTAGGAAGGAAACATGACATAAAGACTCAACTCCACAATGGAAGAAACATAAGGATAAATAGGTCTAGATGCCAAAAACTCAGTGCACTTATTGCAACAGGAGTGGACATCAAAAGACTAATTGTTGGAAGCTTAATCTGGAGCTTCATCCAAAGAAATACAAAAGGATTGTGCATGTACTCATGAAGGAAGAAGGATTACCAGTGAATCAAGAGGAACACCATGAACGAAAGAAACCAGCCACTTGGTTTTTCCAGAAGTGGATGTCACAACTTCATTATATTTTGCTTCCATTAATGTAATCACACATGTTGAAATTATGACATGTTATAACATCATTTTTGTACAACATCGTGTTTTTTTTTTATCCTTATGAGTATCTAATAAGTCAAAGTAAATTTTTGTAACATTTTGGGGACCAAAAGGACCTTAGTGGGGAGGTGTGATCTAGAATTGGATCCAGGAGCTTGATGGGGCAAAGAAAGGCATAAAAATAAAAGTTCTCGTAATGGCTTCAAAATGGACGTGTACATAGGCGTCATTGATATGAACCAAACACAACTTGAATGGGATCAAAAGGATGTCATATGCTCAATTTATGGCGATCTGTTTGTTTTTCCAAACAGGAAAAAAAATATTGACTGTACAGTCTGTATAGTTCATACAGTTCCACATGGAAGTTGACTATACAGGTCGTACGTATGTACAACGGACATGGAAGGAACAGTTGGCAAGCTGACTAGGTGTATGGATGTTGACGTGGCAGGATGAATGGGCATATAGACGTTGATGTGGATAGGTATAGATGGACCACTCCAGGAGTGACACATGTCACCCTTGCAGTGGTGACATGTGGCACATTCATACAGAGACACGTGGCAGGGTATGGTCAGCTGATAGGGCAGTGATGTGGTAGACAAGTGGACCATTGGGCGACTAACACGTGGCTTTGTACTCGGTAAATGGAGTGGTGCCACGTGGCCCAGATGTGACACCTAGGTATTGGATGAGTAGGCCTTTGCAAAAAAAAAAATTGGTCTCCATGAGGTTCGAACACATGACCTCTCCACCGAGAAAAGTCTTGGCAGGGTCGGGCTAGCCAGCCCGCCCTCACTCACTATGGGGCTTAACATTATATGGATCGGATTCTATTTGAAGTTAGGTTCTAGTAGATTGGGTAGAAAATAGGGTTGGGCCTAGCCCCAGCACCTGGTAGAACGTACTCCATACAACCTCGGCATGTAACCATAACCTTTCAATACACTGCATGGTAATGGATAAGAATTGGCCCCCGATAGCGTGGTGAGATGGCATGTGACCTAGATCCACTACATTGGCACAGTGGTTAAAGGTTTAGCTCGGTTGGCCAGGATAGCCTGTCGACCAGGGGCTAAACCATGGGCTAATATATCAGAAGCTATCCATTGTTTAGTGGGTGGAGTTTAAGATTGGCCACATGGCCACCACCATATAGTCAGGAGTCAAAGTAGTTAAGGGGCCATCGCACCCGGGTTATGCACAAGGCCACATGAAGACACCTAATAAGACCAGGGTGCAGATCTTCAGGGGGTTGCACCCAATATTATTCATACAATGGGTTTTTGAACTTTATTAAAATATTTTTTAATGATTTTATAAGCAGTTTCGGAGATTTTTAGCCAATATTGGGGGATATTGGGCCCTTTTTGAGGCTAGATCTTGGGAGGAAGTTGGGAGATGGTAACCAACTTCATATCTATATAAACTAGGCCTTCTTGAGGCCATGGGAGAGGTTCAGAATAGGTTTATGTTGCCGTATTGTTGAGCCAGAGACATTGTCATGCAGAGAAGCTATTGAGGAGTGTACCTTTGCGGGCCATTTCTAGGAGCCTCATTCATTTGATTTGGGTGTCATCAGTTTTGATGGGTTCATGAGATCTGGTAGAACATTACCATCTCATTGTTGTAACATTTTGGCACTATCATGATGTACCTGTAAATCTTCGAACAGAAATAAGAAAATCCCACTGAGACAAGGCCCAAATACGTAGGCGAGATTGTCGAACTCTGTTATCACATTGTTGTTATGGTTTGTTGTTGTTTTATTCTTCATTTCAGTTATGTACATGTTCATATGGTTGCTATATTTATTCTATAATTCTTTCTCTTTATTTAATCTTCCTAATTGGTTAATTAACAAATGCATAATAACTCAACCATAGTCATGTAAAATATCTTTTCAGATCAATGGACCTCACGAGAAGACACTTTCAAGGAGTCTACAAGAAACCCTTAAGAATGGTTAAGGAACCCCTAGTTGATTGAGGAATTAAGTCATGAAGGATAGAGTAAATGAAGGTAACTGACTCATCTTTGGATGATACTCTTCATGCCATTTTTAGAGATATGAAATGTTTTCTTCATCCAAAGAACCTAAGTACAAAAATTTGTTGTTGAAATGTCTTCTGCCTCTGTTGTGGGAAAATATATTGTTGATTGTTTCTTGCTTAACCATGATACCAAACACTCGCCCAAGTAGAAAGTTGTTCCACTTGTACTTATTCTATCATCAATCCAACCTCCACAATATGCATATGTGTAGGAAACAAGATATAGATCCTTCCCTTTTGGATACCATAATCCAAATTATTTTGTACCTTTGAGGTATCTGAATATCCTCTTCACAGCCATAGCATGTGATCCATTTGGTGTTGCTTGAAACCTTGCAACCTCTCCAACTTTTTGCATCACATCTGGTCTAAAAGTTGTTACATAAAGTAATCTACCAATCATCGATTTGTACTATCTCTAATCTGCATCCTTGGAATCATCATCCTTACTTAACTTGCAACTTGTCTGCATAGGAGTATTGACTGGTTTGCAATCTCTCATTCCAAAATTATTCAAAATTTCTATGATATACTTTGTCTGAGATATGAATATACCTTTGTTTCTCGAACATATTTGTAGTGCCAAAAAGAAGGTTAACTCACCAACTAAGGACATCTCAAACTCGTGTTGTGTGTCTTTGGAAACATTTTGACTCATCTTGTCATCGTCACTTCTGGAGATAATGTCATCTACATAAACTTCAATAATCAATATATTGTCTCAGCTATGATGGGTGTATTTTGATAAGTCTCTAAAGTGGTTGTGTCGGTAAGGATCTATATATTGTTTCCTACATAGATGCCTACACAAAATTTGGATTATGGTATCTGTTAGCACCATGATTTTCATAGCTAAGGTTAGAGGTTTGTCAAAAATTTGCAAATCCATGTCGGTTAGCACCCATATTTTTTTTATGTATGGAATCATCTAACATCTCCAAGGGTAAGTTTAAAAATGAATCTTATCATTTATTATTTCCATTTCCATTTGCAACTGTGCGCTGCAAAATTTGTTAAGCGTTGCATAGAGCACTTCATCACGCAGTGGATGTTGTCATGCATAGGATGTTATCACGCAGTGGATTTCATCGCACAGTGGGATTTTGTCACACACACTGGGATGTTGTCACGCATAGGATACTTTCATGTAGTGGATTTATTTTTACAGTGGGATGTTTTCGCACATAGGATGCTTTCTTGCAGAGGATTTTCCTAGGCACAGGCTACAAGTCGCGTTGTGCAAATGACTAGTTTAGTGGTCAACTTCAAGATCCCTTTCTTACCAATTGGGGAGGAATTATGAAAATACCTGAGATTTTGTTGTTGAGGACAAACCAAATAATAAAAACCTCTCTCATATTTGCAGCAGGTGTCACGGATTGGGATATTCAAACGAATCTTTGAGCCCTATTTTTTAGCTTTCATGATTTCATGTTTGAGACATGTTTTTGCGACACGTATTTCGTCCAGCTGGAGATTAATTTCAAGAAACCGAGAGAATTTTTTCTTTACAATGAGATTAAATACATAAACCTCTCTCATTTTCTAAAAATATTTTTTTATTAGTGATATATGATGTCATAATTAACGCCTATTTGCCTAGTTTGTTGTGCAATCTGCTGCGTTTTTTGTTGTAGGTTATTATTGCGTAGAAAACTTGTTGTGCATGCATGACAGAGTGTCCAGAATTTAATGCAAAGGTCATGTGACTTGATGAAAAGATTCTAGTTGTAACTATTGGATATATTGTGCTTATTTATTTGTGTATGTTCTTTCATGTTATCTTTATTTCATATTTCTTTTTGTCTATTTTGGAACGAATTATCGAACCTGCGTATTCATTGTACAACACCCATTGTTCGTGCCACTTAGACAAAATGTTTTTCTCTAAATATAACTCTGAATTCATCCACAGCGGCTCTCCTAAGTTACTTCCTGTAATTTCTCCCACCACACATTACAGTTTTACACTGAAGGTTGTTGCTCACCTAGCCTTATCCTCTCGAGTCCAGTCACTGAGTCATGTGTCATGTCTTTCCCTCAAACCAACTCCATATCCCAAGTCTCACTTTCTTGCACCAATATAACCAGAACCCATCATATTTAAAGGTTTTTAAATATAGCCATTGTTTCCAAACTCATATCCTGCACGGATACCACGCCATTTCTGAGAGAGCCCTCTCCAGATCCAAAAGGCTATTTTTGGGTCTCAAAGTTGGTTTGAAAAAGTTACCTTCATCGTATGTTTATCAGTCGAATGTATTTATGGAGTGCTAACATTTTGGCGTCGTTGTTGGGGATGGAATTGAATGAAACTTTCCCTGGGAAGAACGACATTGTTTCAGTTCTAAGGTCTGAGAGCATCAGACACTTTGGCACATATTGGTTGTATTTTTTCTCTAGAAACTACACACATCATAAAATTAGTTGAAGGTGATTCCACTGACAGAATAATCTAGAGATAAGGTTTTTATGGCGACTCCAATCAAGCTTCAAATGCGATTCAAAGACTCCACTAGAGAATGAGACTTGTTGACATAGATATGGAAGAGAATTATGGAAAAATAAGGTACTCGAGCTTAAGTTTAGTTCAAGAAGTAATTTTTTGTTTGATCAATATCTTCTTGTCCTTTCCTGAGTTTTTCAAATGAATATTTCTTCACTTGAATGAAGCCTAGAGATCTACCCTTGTATATCCTTCATTGAAAACTGTAGGTATACCTCCTTCTTCTTGTATAACCGATATTCACCAAGCTCCTTCCTATGATCCATATGACCTTCATGATCATTCTTGTGAGACTAATGAAACCAAAGTTGAGCTTGTACATTTTGTTCTTAATCCTACACCCTCCTAGATTCAAGAAAGATATAGTCCTCTTAAATTTCCTTCCATCCTTCATGACATTCCTCTGAAACACTATAACTATCTTCCTAGGTTCGATGGAGATCTTGATGGACAATCAGCTGAAAAACATACTCAAGTCCTTGAGAATTTCATAGACCTTTTTGAGATCGAACATGATGATGTGTCTATGAGGAATTTTTCAAAATCCTTACAAGGAGATGCCAAAGCATGGTTCAGACATTTTCATCCTCATTCGATTATCACGTGGGATGAATTGAGGGAAGCTTTCCGTAGATTTTGGGGTGAGATAAAGTCATGGAATATACTCCTTTCAGAGTTTTATTCCATGAGAAGAATGAAATATGAAACCATCTCAAATTTCAGTAGGAGGTGTTGAAACATATATATTTTTCTAAACTTTAGACTAAAAGAAGTTTCATTTTTGTTTAAATAAAAACAAGAACACGAACGCACTGGACACAACTGTCGAATGAAGCCTTCTGATTAATCCAATGGTCTAAAAGTTCTTTAAATATTGGAGTCGCCCTTTTTTTTTAAATTCAAAACACTAAGACATCTTCCAAAGTACCTGGTTTTGGGGTTTCACGATATAAGCAGTTTGACATACAATGAACTCTGAAATCCCGATATGCGAAGTCACAAAAGTTAGTTTAAAAATTAAACTGAGTTAATTAAAACGATTAAGAATGTTTAACGGTAATTAAAACTTATAGTAATTTCACATTTTGGAAATCCCGCCTCAAACGAAAGCTTAAAATCTCGATATACAAAGTCACGAATTCCTTATTTAATTGCGATTAAATAAAATAAAAAAAGTTAAACATACTTAATATAATTTTAACCAGTCACATTTTTGGGAATCGAGGAATTATCACTCATCACGCCCAAAAAAACCCGAAGAATGAAGTCCCAAAAACATTAAGTTCTTAAGCATGTTTAATTTAACCTCTAACCAAAAAATTAACAATATAAATTGATTTTTCCCACATTCGCGTTTCGGAATATTTCAAAGTTGTTACATCCAAAACTCTCGGTCACGAATCGCCGAAATTTGGTAATATTTATTATGGATCAACGAAAATATTTTATAGCATAAGGCACATATCTCCAGTTGTACTCTCCTAATTAAAACAATTAAATTCATCGTCCATAGAAGGACGCTCGAATTAAGAAAGACTGAGGGTGAATAAAAGTTTTTATTTCAAATGTTATTCTCACTTTCAACAAAGTAGTAAGTTTTATTCAAGAAAAGCTTATGCCTTATCCTCTGTAACAAGTATTCTCTTTTTATCACAGGCATCATGGCACCTAGGAAAATGTTGAAGAAGAGTGATGAGGTTGGTGAAGGCTCAAATCCGAACTCAGATGTTATGTCTTATACCACACCACATGTTGTAGATTCAATCAGGTCCTAGATGCAGATTTTTGAAATCTTGGCGTGCGAAGTCATAAATTTCCCAGATGATTCTAGAGACGAAAATACTGATAAGCTTGAAACTAAACTTAGAGTTATAGCAGAGGCCGGACTTCATAAAATAGCTACACGGCCGAAGCTCATGCCATACAATGACATGATAAATTGGGCTCTGGAGAACACTGATGTGCACACCAGGAGCATCATAAATCATCAAAAGTTCGTCGTCGGCTCTTTAAGGCCAAAACAAATTCAAGTAATGTACAAGATATCCCCTATTTCTAAATATATTTATATTGTTGCATTCGTAGAATATTTTCAATGAAAGGAATGTGCAAAATTTGACCGAACCTACCCAAATATAGTTAAAATATGGTGGGGAATTCCAGCGAAATTTAGAGATGATTGTCATGGTGTTTATGCCACGGAATCATTAAATGAATATATGGTCTATATATCCATGATGTTATGTAGACTATTTGGAAGGAAAATCCCTACTCATTTCCCGATGGAATGGGTATCAATCATGCATGAGGTAGCCAAGGGTTTCACTTTCGATTGGGCTAAGATTTTGTCAGATAACCTAACCAAATAAATTGTTGAGTACCAAACGGTGAAGTCAAAAGGACAACATGTTGTTTTTTATATGTTTGTGTATGTCATGGATTCCATATGTTACATAACTCCATTTCCATTGATGAATTAGAACTGGAACCCAACCTGCACAGAACCTATCCATTTTTATCATTCTAAATTATGGGAAGAAAAGGTGAAAGATTTATTTTATGAAATATGTCATGATGTAGTGATTCATGTGCATCAAACATTATATGGTTCTCCACCCCCTCATATTTCAGAGAAAATTATGGAAAACCTTAAAACAATTGCAGATTGGTTTATTGAAGAGAAATTCTCTTATATCATAGTTTTAAGATGCTCAATTCCCCCTCATGCTCTCCCAAAGTTTCTACCTGATAGACTAGTGTGCAGAGAAGTGGCTTACTAAATGATAACAGGAGACATCGACAAAGAGCTAAAAGAAACTCAGAATAAATTTTTCCCAACTTTTCCTCTACAGGTTGGAAGGTTTTCACTGCTAAATTTTGGTCATTCCAAGGTACAAGTTGCAGCATTAGAGGATGTTAAACTGGTGGACGTCGAGTTCATAAGGCATGATACATATCAAAATGTGGGAAATCACCTAGCTCAATGAAATATGAAGATCTATGAGCATGAAGACTCCCCCTGTGATGACATATTCAAAGGAATCAGATCTTATGAGGAGGTACTAGACAGAGTCCAAGCATTACCCCCTGACCTCCAGGACAGCTTTTTGACTTTCCAAAAACACAGACAAAATGGGTTGCCCAAGATACTACAGGGAGAATTGATAATCACTCCTCCAGAACAAGGAATTATACCTCCAAGTTTTGAACCAAAGTCCTTTGGTAAACAGACTACTAAGGAAATCCCAAAGAATCCTGAAGTGTCTTCACAAGGATTAGAAACTTTGCAGGCAAAATATCTGGAGTCTGAAACAGAGTTTAAATCCGAGACACTTCTAAAACAGAATCAAATGATACTCCCTTTATTGTCAACTACTCCTACTGATACCTCCAAAACAACAGAAGGAACGCAATTCACAGAGTTAGGCAGTCCTATTACAGCATTAACCCCTTTACAGTCAAGTTTTGGGACTCCCAATCTCAAAGTTATATACGTAAGCGATCTTTCCCCGATCTCTATTGAAGAGATACCTTCCTCCAACTTATTTTTCAGTAAGAAGAGGAAAGTTGTGGTGAAACAAGAAATGCACCCGAAAGAAGGTACAATGGTCAAAAAACACAGAGTATTATTAGATGGGAAAAATTTGGAAGATGAATATTTTTCTACATAGGTGGTAGGCTCTTTGGGAGATTTTGCAATGGCCAACTTATTCTATGTTGATAATTGGAAATAAAGGTTGAGGCAGAGGAATCAGACGATAATTCAGATGCGAGATCAAATAAGGGATATAGAGAATAATATCAAAAACGAGGTCAGTAAAGGACTTGAATAGGCTAGAGCCAACGAGAGACAAGAAATTTAACAAATTAAATCTGATCTTGAAGAGGTACACAAGATTGCTCAATCAAGTCAAGGGTAGGTCATCCAGCAAGAAGAATTAGTAAGGCAGTTTCAAGCTAAATTAAGTTCCACTTAAAAAGGTTGTAAATATAGCAATTTTTCAAGCCCAGGAACTGGAAGTGCATCAGAAGTTGGAAGCAGCACAACAAAGCTTATTTTCTAAGGTAGGGATCATCCAATATTATTTTCGAGAGATGGATCAATCATTAGATAATATTGGTTTCAGAGAAAAAGAGGCTACTGCGGCCTGGACCACCTTTCAAAAAGAAGTTGTATCTTCAGCTAGAGAAGAGGTACCAGTAACTCCCAGATTGACTGTCACAGATCAAATCAGCGGTGATATAATACTAAATACATGGGAGGCCAATATAGTTGAGAGTAAAATAATGGCCAAAGAAATAAAGGAGGATTGTGAAGAGGCTTTTGATTTGCTAGATAAAAAATTACTAGGCATTGGAAAGGACGATGGTTTTGGAGTACTAGGACAAATCAATGTTATAAAGCATCAACTGGACATCAAAGAAATCTTAAATGAAGCTCAGATTGAAATTTCACAGTTGAAATAGGTTGACGTTGCTCAAATGGATAAATAGATGGTAAAGCCAAATTTACAGTTGCAATCAATAAATTTTGAAGGTAAAATGATTGAAGACAAGTTGTTGAAATTACAGATAAAGTTGTATCTTTTTTAGGCAAAGGATGTGACAGAGCCTTCAAGAATATTAGTATAATTTCTAAGCAGGTGCATCGAGTGTCTCGAGCTAGGTGAAGGAAGTACTTCAAATAATCGATGAAGTAACACATGCATGCTTGTTCTGCCGGTATGAGAGAGAGATAGAAAGTAACCAAGTGAAATGGTTCAACTTTTTATTTTGTAACCGTTAGCATATAGGAGTAAGGAGAATTCCAACCGTCAAGGGTTGGTAACCTTTTGTATAAATACAATTTCAAAATACTTAAATAAGACTTTTTCCTGGACGATTGTAATAGAGAGATCTCTCCTTTTTGAGAATTAAGACAAATGCAGACCAGAGACTCCATATTTCATCAATCTTGAGTTATATGTTCTTTTGTTCTTTCGTATTCCAACATATTTATTCATATGTATTTGATGAATGCTTAATCACAATTTAGTACAACATCTACTATGGTTATATGTTTCATTTAGTTATCTGATTGTTTACAGATTTTCCTCTCTGTTTTCTATTAGCAAATACAAGACCTATGAGTTAGTTAGATTGCTACATTTTATTCTTCATTAAAGGTTCCTCATCTATTTTCTTCTTCTATAGTAGAGTAAGATTCTTCTGTGATTGATGCCTCACTTTGTTTAATAGCCCTATGTTTTTCTCTCATCACATTCATTATTTTCATATTTGAATCAAACACGGAAAGTGGTCTCTGAAATGTTATATCATTAATTCAATTTTAGGAACTTTCCTCATATAATTGAAAACAAAAAAAGCAAACATAAAAAACAACAGATCTTTTAACTTTATTTTCTCCATGACTGTACATGTTGCAAGACAGCCTAATATTGAGCCCGGTCTCACAGATCAGACCAGCATTGCATTAAACCTTTTTAATGCCATCTTAGAGACCTCTAACACCCGGGTTGAAATTGAACGTTCATGGGCAGTGATTGAATAGGACATAAGCATCCAGGAACGTTGGGAATCTAGGCAAAGACAGCTTAGAAATCAGCCATAGCTTCTTTCCCTAAAGAATTTATTTTCTTTTCATATTAAAAAATCTATTTATTTTTCGGATGCCTTGACATTATACTTTGAAGCCTTAAGTATAAACTTAGGAACAAGATCTTCTTGGCGCCATTGTCAGGGAATGAAGAAACGAAGTTATTTTTCCGTAGGAAGAACGACATTGGTAAAAAAAAAAAACTTTGATAGTGAAAAAATATGGAATACATTATAAAGATAACTTTTATCTTTCACTTGGTGACTCCACAACTAATAAACTGGCATTTAATCGAAAAAATACCAGAAAGAATCTAGACGATAAGCATACCTCGCATGTATCCAACCCTGAAAAAAATTTGAAACCAAGAAGATACCTTAAACATACTACTTCATCAACAAGTAATATTTATCAACCCAAATCCACACAGCCAGATACTAAGGGTCTACTTAAGAAATTATCTTTGCAAGAAGGTTCCACCCAACTCCTTTTCAGAGAAACATCCATCGACAGAATCGAAACCCTAGAACCTGAGTTGGTTTTACCCGAGTTTATGTTAGGGTCCTAACCTGTACATAGGTAGAACAATATATTTGGATGTAATAAAGGTCAATATTAATAAAGCCTTGAAATAAAATAGAATAAGTCGAATTTAAGAAGACCTAATAGAAGATTCTGCTTCTAGAAGGATCTTCCTCTAGATGCTTCTTTTTAGTATAAATAGGAGTCGAGGGTATGAGAACCCTATCTTGGATATTATTGCAATAGAGCTCTGCTCAACTAGATGTTTCCCCCTCGAAGAGGCCCGTGAACATTGCTTTCAGAATCAAAGTGTTATTTCTTTTGTTATTCTTATATCATTTCAGTGCTATTGTGGTGATTGTTCTGGTTATATTGTTGTTATTTTTCCATTTCTAGCATTTTATTTATGTTCTAAATACTTTTTATGACTGGTATATTACAAGTGGTATCAGAGAACTTTCCTCGGCAGAAAGTGTGGGTTAAATTTTTTTTCAGGGTAGAGACGTATTCTGTCGTCTTTAAGCCACAGAGATTTGTCATTATGTGCATAAACCCACGGTTGAGGGATTCATACACGTAGGAAATACAAGTGCTACTTAATCACACTTATGTTGGCCACCCTTGTAACCCCTGTTGGTACCCCCTCGAGTGGTAGCTCATCAGATATCACCTGTGTATAGATCGGCCTAGATTACCTAAAGCCCTCTTTAGATAAATTGATCAGTCGCTTGACTGCTATAGTGCCACCGAGAACAACACTCAGGAAGATACTCTCTAGTACCTGGGTAGTCGAGTAGTACGACTAAGGGTATAGTCTATCCTCCTTAGTTAGTTCCCTGAGATATTGGGTCGATTACTACTGTTGGACCTCGCACGTATATCAAAGAGCTATAGCACAAGGCAAACCCTTGTCTGTAGAACCCTTGAATACCTAACCCTTGGGGGCAGAAACATAAAAAAATTAAAACAAACAAGATCTATTATCGCGCAACTATGTTCGAGTTGCCAAATCACTACACATTTCTTCCTGGTTAAGCATTTGGACATTCCATCACTGCAGTATTCTTCAGACTGGAGTATAACTCTGCAGGTGTAAAAAAAAAAAGTCTGGAAATTGTTTCACCATTATTTGAGAGCTATTCAATTGGATTCATATCTTCGTCCTTATCACATTCATACATATCATTTTTAGGGAAAAAAAATTGACCCCACCCACTCCTTTTCGGTTCCCTCATCCTCATGGCCCATACCCGTAGTCAAGACCTAGAAGCTCACTTCGATACCTTGCAATCTAGTCTCACTGAGACCCAAGAAGAAGTGAAACAACTCAATGCAAATGTTGTCGCCATCAATACAACCATGCAGTCCTCAATGGAGGACATCAAAAAGGACCTGACCACCCAACTTGAATTGGGCTTTTTGTCACTCTGCACCAAGCTTCATATCCCTACAGATAACCCTTCCTCTGACTCACCTCTACATATTGAAGGTGAACATTCCTCTCATTCCCATAACTTTCAGTACCATCACGTTCAATGTGAGCTACACCTTCCATGGGTGGATGTGACCAAATTTGATGGCTTGGACTCCATTGATTGGGTAACCCAAATGGAACATTATTTCTCTTTATACAGCATCATAGATGACTTGCCCAAACTACGGTATGGTGTTCTCCATCTNCGGTATGGTGTTCTCCATCTAGATCAAGAATGTTGGCAATGGTGGCAATGGAGAAAAACTTCCCGTCAAGGGTATATTGCTTGGACACACTTTGTGGAAACGATTTATGAATCCTTTGACACTGATACCAACCATTTGGGTCATTTGACAAAGTTGAAACAATCAAAAATAGTGGAAGACTTTATAGCTGCCTTTGAGTGCCTGGATTTTCGGACAGAGGGCAGGTCTGATGCCTTTTTCTGAGAGTTTTTTATCAGTGGCCTCAAGGATGAGATTCAGGGCCATGTCCTCATGGCTCATCCTTAGAGTTGGGTGGAGGCTACTAAAAGAGATAAAGAAGCACAACATGTTGTATCTTCCTAAAACAGAAAACCCTCCTTTATCCATCCCCCTAAACTAGTAAATCCCACTACTCCCTCTGCTCCCCTAAAGATCCAAAAATTAGCCAGGGTTGAAATGGTTGAATGCCAACTCAAAGGTCTTTGTTATAATTTTGATGACAAATATTTTTCGTGCCACAAGTGTAAGGAACAAAATCTTTTTATGGCCATCTCCGAGGATATTTCGGAAGAGGATGTTGAAACTCCCCTTGTGTCTGAGTCACCTGAAACCACTGACATAACCCCTCCCTCAGACCCTCCCGAAGTAGAACTGGTCATTTCCCTCAATGCTCTCACTGGCTTCTCTGCTCCCCAAACCCTCAAGATAATCAGTTACATCAATCATCGGGAGCTCATCATTATGGTTTATAGTGGAAGAACCCATAATTTTATTCATCACCGCATTGCCCAAAAAACTCATCGCTACATCCATGACGTCAATAATTTCCAAATCATGATTGCCAATGATGGCTCCATGAAATGTGGAGGGAGTTGTGAAAATGTGTGTCTCCAAATTGGTGACTACCAACTGAAATCTCATATGTTTTCTATCGACATGGGTGGTTGTGACATTGTGTTGGGTGCAGACTGGCTAAGGACTTTGGGTCCCATTCTAATGGAGTTTTAGGAATAAACCATGCAATTCGACCAGGAGGGACACCAATATAAGTTCCAAGGCATCACCGTCGGTTCACCTGAGATAATTAGTTCCCATCACATGGAAAAGCTGCTCAAAAAATCTCATTCTGGTATTATTGCCCAACTCCATGCCATAAAAGAAACAGAGACACCCTTGGTTCATCAAGACCTACAAGACATCCTTTCTGAACATCAAGTGGTCTTTTCTGCTCCCCAAGCACTCCCTCCTTCCCGTGGTGTTCATGATCATTACATTCCCCTTGTACCCGAAAGTAATCCTCCCAATATTTGTCTGTATCATCACCCCTTTTCCCAAAAAAATGAAATTGAGAAAATGGTCCAGGAACTCCTTAATGCAGGTGTTATCCACCCTAGTATGAGCCCCTACTCTTCTCCTGTAGTCATGGTCCTGAAGAAAGAAGGTTCTTGGTGAATGTGTCCTGACTTCCGTGCCCTCAAGAAACTTACCATTAAAGACAAATTTCCCATTCCTAACATTGATGACCTCCTAGATGAATCCTAGATGAATTCAGTGGCACCCAATTCTTTACTAAACTTGATCTTCGTTTGGGCTACCACTAGATACATATGAAAGTGGTGGAAATTCTCAAGACTACCTTTAGAACTCATGACGGCCACTATGATATTTTGGTCATTCCCTTTGTCTTGTGTAATGCCCCCTCCACCTTCCAAAGCCTCATGAATCATGTTTTTTACCATTTTCTCCATCATTTTGACTTAGTTTTCTTTGATGATATCCTTATCTATAGAAAAACCTGGACAGACCATCTTTCTCATGTGGATTGAGTTCTCGATCTACTCTCTCAGCACCAACTTTTTCTGAAACAATCTAAATGTACTTTTGGTGCCTCAGAAGTAGAATACTTGGGTCACCTGTTTGGAAAAAATGGTGTCAGGGTGGATCCTAAAAATATTGAATTTATGCAAGACTGACCTCATCCAAAGACTCTCAAAATATTGCGTGGATTTATGGGCTTAACAGGGTATTATCGCAAGTTTGTTAAGAATTATGGAAAGATTGCAGCACCTCTCACTGCTCTCCTAAAAAAGAACTCTTTCACTTGGACTCCAGATACTGCTCAAGATTTTCAAACCTTGAAGATGGCCATATGCACCACCCCAGTCCTGGCCCTTCCTGATTTCACAAAGACCTTTGTTGGAATGTGATGCCTCGGGGAAAGGAATTGGTGTTGTCCTTATGCAAGAGGGTCGGCCTTTGGCCTTTACCAGCAAGAAACTATCTAAAATAAATATGGGCAAATCAATCTATGAAAAGGAAATGTTGGCTATTTTGCATGTCATTGATCTGTGGCACCCTTATCTATTGGGGAAATGTTTCCAAATTAAGACAGACCCTCAAAGCCTCAAGTATTTTCTGGAACACATTTCCTCCTCGGAGAAACAAAAATGGGTGACTAAGCTCTTTGGATATGATTATGAGATCATTTACAAGAAAGGAAAAGACAATGTGGTTGTGGATGCACTTTCCTGAAAATATGAAGATGTAGGATCCATTTTTTCTCTTTCCTTCATTGTACCAGATTGGCTCCAAGGGGTTCGCCAAAAATGGCTATAAGATCCCAAAAGTTTGCATATGATCCAGCAATTGCATTCCAATGCTCTAGCTTCCCCAGGGTACTCTTGGCTCCATGATGAGCTTCGATACAAAGGTCGTTTGGATTTAAGTAAACAATCAAAGCTTAAATCCACGGTACTTTCTGAGCTTCATGCTACACCCACAGCAGGGCACTCTAGGTTAACCAAAACCTATGACAGGGTCAAACATTTTTTTTTCTGGGATGCTATGAAATAGGACATTCGTAATTTTGTCGTTGAATGTGATGTGTGTCAACGCAACAAGGGAGAAACAGTCAAATATTTGGGCACACTACAACCACTTTCGATTCCACCTGCTATTTGGAATGTGTTGGCACAAGGGCAGACCCAGGGTTCAATGCTACAAGAGCGCACCAAAAAAACCCTAACTACCGGCCCTTTCAGCAACACCTGCGAAGCAAATGAAGTCTCACCCAAGGTAGGGGTAGGGGTGGTTGTAGGACTCAATTTTTTGCAAACTTAGTTGGGACACAGATCTGTGATTATACAAATTAGTAAAGCACTTAGCACCATTATTTCTTTAAAACGCAATCATTATCTACTTCGTTGATAAAACTGAGCCTCGCAGTACTCACAATAATCTACCATATATGAGAACTTAGCATAAGCAAAATAGGTCAAAAGTAATTGATCAAGCACTAACCATATTCATGTATATTAGATATAACATTCCATACATCATGAGCACTGAGCATAAGAAAATATATCTAATCATGTCAGAGCACTAAGCAAATAATACATAAACACATTCAGACAAGCGCCAAGCAAGATAACATAGTGATTACGTGGTTCACCCCTCTCCTGGGGCTACGTCCACCAACTCTTCTTCTTTATTATCTTCAATCAATCATCTACATGCATAGAGCCATACAAACCCCACTCTGCATAGGACAGGAGATATGCGTGCACCTCGCCATATCCTCCTTCCCTGAGTTAGGTTACAACACAAAAGCTTCTACTCAATCTCTTATAGTCACTTGCACTTAGTCTTGCAAGTCTCACACATCATGCACAGAACATATACAACTATTACTTTCACTTTGCACTTAGCTCATCAACCCTTTCCTACATTTCCTATGTATCTATTTATACATTACAAAATAGGACTAAACATGGGTAAACCCACGGGCCGACATCCCTTTCCCATTACATATTCCCAACAACCCAAAAGGGGGTCGATATCCCGTGATCTCCACTTCATCTTGCGCTCCTCCTTCGATAGGCTGTCAAAGTCCCAAAATAGGTCAACATGACTATGAAACTCCCAAAACTTGTTCAAGGGCCAACAGGCCCCCAGCACTCACCTGTGACTTGTCCCGAGTCACTCTGATCTGACCAAGTTTTCCTCAAATGCCTCGAGCTTGGCTCAAGCTTCTTCAACTTGTTGTTTTGTTGTAGCCTCTTTCTCGATGAACTCCTAGATCAGTGTGTCATTAACCGGTACTTTCAGGTGATACTCTACTAAGAGGATGACATGTTCAAGCTCTACTCCTTGGCTCTCGACCTATGTAAATAATAGGCATACATGATCTTGCACAGGTTGAAGTCTTTGAGTGACTTCCATCACTTTACTTTGAATAATATCAACCTGTTTCTGAGCTATGAATTGTTCATGCAATCTCTTCATCCTATATATAGCTGATAGGGCCTTCAGCTGTACCTATAGCGTATCTGCATGTTGTTTTTCTTCTTGGAGATGTGACTCCAGCGTCTGTAATTCTGGATTATCTGTAAGGTTTTTGTATGTATGGGTTCTCTAATTACTTAGTTTCTTGCACTCCAAGGAAATATATTTTAATCTACCAACTGCAC
This sequence comes from Picea sitchensis, assembly GCA_010110895.2. Taxonomy (NCBI): domain Eukaryota; kingdom Viridiplantae; phylum Streptophyta; class Pinopsida; order Pinales; family Pinaceae; genus Picea; species Picea sitchensis. The sequence continues at coordinate 23,393 of SNQJ01S0051152.1, forward strand.
TACAAGTAGTTGCTTCTCGTTGGTCTCTTATCTCCTGAGGGGTTTCGGGTACAGTGTGGAGTTCTATATCTGTGATGCGTTGTTGGAGATTTTGGATTACCTCTTCCAATTGTGCCACCTGCTGTGGAACTTGGTCCTCGGTCTGGAATTCAACAATTGTCATAGAGCGAAGTGCTTTGTTGACCCTTTCCTTAACTTCAAGTTTCTCAGTGAGCAATTGTTCCTTGCTTTGTTGTAGCTTTTCTTTCTCTTCATCAAACTTCTCTTACATAGAAATCTTCTCTCCTTCTACATTACTATGTTGTTCTAACAGATCTCCCTGTGCTTGTTCCAGAGATTGGGTGGCTTGTGTTGTTTCCTCCTATGTTTGTCGAAGGCGAGCTTCAACCATATCAGAAATCTAGTGGATTTGAGTTGGCTCATCTCCCATTTCTAGTGTTCCTTTCATGAGGGGTGCAATGGATACTATGCGGATGGACTGTAGTGCCTGCTACACTTCTTGAAATTTGACCTTGATATGACTGAACATATCCTCCTTCTTGGATTCCTACTTCTCTTCTATCTCCAGTGAAGCATCATTTAGTCCAATGATGATGAAGTCAAAGTCGTCTGAGTTTAGGGTGGTATCAAACTTGGTTCTAGTTGCTTTCATTTTCTTCCTTGAAGAAGGTTTCAAAGGGGAAACCTTCCTTTTCTTTCAGAGATCATCTTCATCTCTTGGCGGTGTGACCTCATATTTCTTCTGTTTGACTTCGGTTCCATATATCTCTCCACCATCACCTCCTCACTCAGGTGAGATAGAAGGATTTTGTGTTGAACTGTTGTGGACATCCTGGGCTTCTTCATTCTTCTTGGTCTTGCTCTGTCTAGATGTATCATGCACAACTTCTGGACTATCAACATTAGAGAGCTCCATGGGGTCAGCTGGGATGAGGAGGCCCACTGACCACTCCTTAGTAATATCTTCTAAGTCTTCCTATGTTAGTTTGTAGTAGGACTGCAACTATTGGTGATGCTCATCAGCACGCAGGGTGATGTAGATTAAGTGGTAATCCGCGTTGAATTTCATCAATGGCCTAAATCTGTGAGGTGTGTTCGGGGTGATGTGAGGCGTAGCCTAGATTGAAATCTTTAGTTGGTTGTAATAAGTGTGAAAAAAAGCACTAGAATTCCACTGCTTGTTCATGTTGTTGGAGTACCACAGCGTACTGAACTTCATGGCCAGTGGCTCAAAGGGCTCGACATCTGGGAAGGTTGCACCTTCTGGAATCTCCCATGTGATGAAAGCGATTAATATAAGCATCTAGCTAAAATGGAACTCGTACCCTTGGTCTTGCACCTCCCTGCAGTCCAATTCTAGATGGTTCACCAATTATTTGGCCCAATTCATATGTAGTCCCTTCGCGCACTTCCATGTGAGGTCTACTACAAGTCCAGTCACTTGGGTCGGTCGGTTCTTGCGAAATATCTTGCCTGCGATCAGCTGACAGACAAGGCACACTACGTTGCTCTGGATAGAGGCTACCTTGTAACCTCATGTTCCCTTCTCGACATCACCATACATATCTTTTATCTTCTATGCAAGAGCATGATCTGCGGTCTTGCCGGAGTAAAACTTATGTGGGTTGGGGGCCTCAATGCTTATCCGTGTGATTCGATTAATCAAATTCAGATCCACTGTGATGTGGCAGTTCAACCATAAGTATCCTTCATGATAGAAGGACAGCAGCAACTTGATGCATGCGTTCACTTCTTGATGCCTCCCGAAGTGAGGAATATTCACTACATTAAGTAGGGTTGACTGCACGAGGTTCTGGGTCCATGATTGAGCGATAATCTTAGAGTTCTTTCCTTTGGTTTGCGTTAGATATTTATGAGGGGCGAGCATACTATAATCCTTCCTGTCACTGAGGTTGAATTCATTGAACTTCAATGTGGTGAGCTTATCCTGGTCAGCACGAACTATGCGCACTTCTTTTGGAAGGTACACAGTGATCAAAGCATACTCAAATTCGCAGGGTACACTATCACGAGTGATGGCACCACTCAGAGGTGGTAGATAAGTAGGTAGAATGCTCAGAATCAGTTTAGCATTCACAATATCATCTATAATCTTAGTTCTCTTTTCGTCGATTGGTAGGGATGGGTTGGCTCGAGCATTCGATGGGGAGGCTTGCTAATGCAAGAGAATCGCTGACATCAAGCGAGCGTGGGATAGGCGCCAACGCATTTTGGCACATGATAAAATTATTTGAATGTTTTTGAAGTAAATACGCCAAACATAAATGAAACAATTAAGGAAGGGCATACTTCCATATTGTAAACATACCTTGAGCATCCCACTCTCATTTGTATTAGGTGAAGGCATTTATGTTATTAAATGTAAGTAGGTAGAATTGAATTCCTAGATTAGACAGTTTTAGGTGTCGGAGGGAAAACGGATATAGACACCCTCACTTGTATTATTGTAACAATAAGTAGCATTATGAGAAGAGAGCATAGGAGAGCAGAAGCGGAGAGTTGTGTAGAGTGAACCCCATGTACAGAAGTTCTGGATTAATACAAAGATTTTTAGTTCAGACTCATGGTGTCCAATTGTTTTATGTGTTGCACATGCTGATTTATACATGTTTGTTTACCCTCTGTTATTCATTTTCTTTGATGTGTGAACGTATGATTTCATGTTAATGTCTGAAATCTAAAGAGAGGGAGAATAGAGAATGAGTTTCAATGGTTTCTCTGTCTGAGCAAGATTTTTCCTGCAAGGAGTGCAGTGAAATCGTTCGCAAGGTGTGCGTTGACGGAGGTCATAGTTTGTCTCTACAAGCTCAGGAAAGATAACACGATTCTCATTCTCACAGAAGTGTAAGTTAAGCATAGGAGTCATGCAAGGACTGCACAGGCCGAGTGAAGTCTCAGTGTTTGCAAACTGAGCGAAGTGGTGGAAAGACTGTTGTTGCAGAGAGTACACAGAGTCGGAGAACTCAATACCTGGAAGTATTCATGAGTCACTGCAAGGAGCGTGTGCAGGAGTCTTCTTGAAGACTCAAGTCATGGAAAAAGCTCAGGAGGTTTAGTACTTTGAAGCGTTCAGAGAGAAGGAGCAGCGATATCGTTTCATGGGTGGACAAGTTTTGTGAAAGAACACTTGTTTCATTTTGTAGAAATCATCAAGGGAGATTTGGACGGTCGAAATCCTCTGAGGAGAATTCACGCGATTCTGAGAACCGTCAAATCTTACAAACGAGTAGGAAAGTTACGGTCGGGAGAAATCGGACCGTTGCATCACTCGTGAAATTCATTTCGGGGTTTCGGGAGTTGAAAGTTCAAGACCTTTGCACCAAGATTCACGAGATCAAAGAAAGACAAAGTCGTGAAATCGGGAAAGGAATATGAGTTGATCGATTGGAAGGACACGTGTCGCGATATCACCCGTATCAGGGATTCGTACATCGGTGGTCCGAAGGAGAAATTCTTCAACCTCGTTAGTGGCGAAGCTACGAAGTGGATCAGAACCATCCGTTAGGAGGAGGACAGGTGTCAGAGATCAGAGCATCTCGTGAACTCAGAGGTTCACTGGGTGGGAACCCAAAGTTTGAAGTGCTCGGAGTTGCGAGAAGTGAAGTCACGAAGTGCTGAGAGCCAGCACGAGGGACACATGGAAGAACTGCACAGTGGACCCAGGAGTTTGACCAGCAAACACGCATCGCACATTTGGAGGAGTTCACACCCCGTTGATCTCTCACGCTTTGGGGACTAGGGAGATAAGCGAACGTAGGTTTGAGCCCTTGGCTCACAAAGTCAGCGAGAAGCGAGAACGAGAGGAGGAGGAAAGTCAAATCTCGCCTCTCAGTGGTTCGGGAAACAAAAGGGGCAAGGCTCGACGTGTGAACTCGTGAAGGCGTGAGAGGCAAAAGGCGCTAGTTCTTAGCCTAGCTGGTGATTGCACAAGGAGGGTGCTGACGAAAGGGGAGTCATAACCATTTCACGGTCTCGGGTATCACAGAATTGAAGGAGGGAGGCTCGGAGTTTCAAGTCGCGAGCTCGCGAAATCGCGAACCACGAGAAAGAACCTATGGATCGATTTGAAGGGGGATTCTAGCAGAGAATCTGAAAGAGATGATCTGGCTCAAGGGCATATACAATGATCCTGTGAGCGGATATCGGTCCCGAGGGGCCAATAAGGTATGCGTCAAAGTGGTATCAGAGCATAGAGATTCCTTTTCTTTCTGTAGCAGGGAAAAGGAAGATTCACCATGTCGCCAAGAAGAAGGGACAGGAAAGCACCCGATCCTCCAGAGGAGAGGGAAATACCAAGAAGAAGGGGTAGGAAGATGCCTGATACAGCCATGGAAAGAGAAATGCATGACTTACGTGCCAGACTCGAGGATATGGAGATAGCACAGAGGTGTACAGCCAGTGTTGGGGATATTAGTGATTCTGAAAGTGAAGATGAAGTTGGACATGAAGGAGAAGAAGACACCGCAGAGGATGTAGCAAATGAATGCCTGAATAGGGCTATTGCAAGGATGGGTGCTAAGGAAAAAATGTATATTCCAATATATGAGGGAAACCTCGATGCCGAGGAGCTTCTAGACTGGATTAGAGATCTAGACACATATTTTGACTATGAGGATGTCGAGGAAGACAAAAAGGTCAAACATGTTGTCACAAGACTTAGAGGACATGCAGCATTGTGGTGGGATGAGCTACAAGCTAACAGACACTGCAAAGGCAAGCAGAAAATCAAGAGTTGGGATAGGATGATCGTGAAGATGAAGGCGAAATTCATTCCCAGGGATTACCAGATTACTCTGTTTCGGAGAATGAAAAATTTGAGACAGAAGATGATGACAGTGAAGGAGTACACTGAAGAATTCTATAGGATGAACATCAGGGTAGGTCATTGTGAAAGTGATGATGAAAAGGTTGTCAGGTACATGAATGGTCTGAGATACGACATTCAGGATGAGATGAGCATGATGACCATCTGAATGGTGGAAGATGCATATCAGATGGCTCTAAAAGCTGAAGAGAAGCTGAGCCAAAAATAAGGTCAAAGAGGCTGAGGTAGAAGTCAGCCCAGAGGAAAATCAGTTGCCCAGGATAGAAATCAGAAACCCAAGGAGGACTGGAAGAAACCTCAGACTCAAATTGAGAGAGGTGGAAGTTCACAGAGAGGGCAGCATACCGAACAGAGAGGTCAGTATGTTGATGCAAACATTTTTCCTCGTACCAGAGGTAGAGGAAGAGGAAGAGGTGGAGTAGTGAAATGATTCACGTGTGGAAAAAATGGACACAAGTCTTATGAGTGTCCAGACAAAAAGAAGGAAGGTGGTGAAACTCACATCACCATAGCATAGAGGTGGAATGTTGAGGTAGAATATGTTGAAGGTGGAAGATCGTTGATGATGCAAAAGGTTCTCTTAACACCAGAGAAGGAGGTGGAGAATCCAGTGCAAAGGAACAGTCTTTTCCGAACTGCTTGCAAGACCAAGGACAGGGTATGTAAAGTCATTGTGGACAGTGGTAGCATGGATAATCTTGTTTCAACAGAGATGGTAGAAAATATGGAGCTGGAGACGATTGAATATCTGAGCCCATACAGAGTTTCGTGGCTACGAAAAGGACATCAGGTAAATGTCCCTAAACAATGTTTAGTTGAATTTAAGATAGGAGGGTATAAAGATGAAATACTCTGTGATGTCATTCCCATGGATGTTTGTCATCTATTGCTGGGTAGACCGTGGAAATATGATAGGAATGTGGTTCATGATGGGAGAAAGAACACATACACCCTAGAGAAGAATGGGAGAACTCACATGTTGCTTCCAAATAAAGATAAAGAGGTGAAACCTGAAGTAAGCAACATTGTACTTCTCATGAGATGGAAGGAACTTCTTACAGAGGTTAATAAGAAGGAGGAACCGTAATTCATTGTGGTCATAAAGCCAAAAATTGTTTTAACCAATACAAGGGTAGATGATTTACCAGAAGAGGTTCAGAAGCTGTTAGAAGAGTTTGCTAACATAGTAGTGGATGAATTGCCCCGTTCATTGCCACCGATCAGAAGTGTGAGTCATCATATTGATCTCATACCTGGAGCCAGTTTACCAAACAAAGCAGCGTACAGATTGACGTTGTAGGAGAATGAAGAATTCAAAAGACATGTCCAAGATTTAATGGACAAAGGTTTGGTTAGGGAAATCTTGAGTCTGTGTGCTATTCCGACAGTACTCAGTCCAAAGAAAGACGGAGGCTGGAGGATGTGTACTGACTTGAGTAAAATCAACAAAATAACCATCAGGTACAGATTTCCGTTACCAAGGATGGATGATTTAATGGATTGCTTAAGTGGGGCCAAATTTTTTTCAAAGATTGATTTGAAAAGTGGATGTCACCAAATTCGTATGAGGGAAGGTGATGAATGGAAAACAGCCTTCAAGACTAATGAAGGGTTGTATGAATGGCTTGTTATGTCATTTGTCTTAACAAATGCGTTGAGTACTTTCATGAGGTTGATGAATGAAGTCCTAAAGGAGTTTATCAAAAAATTTGTCATTGTGTATCTTGATGACATACTGATTTTCAGTAAAACAGAGGCAGAGCATTTGGGACATTTGGCTACAGTGATGCAGAGGTTACAGCAAGAGAAGTTGTTGATAAACATAAATAAATCCTCATTCATGAAGACCGAGCTCATTTATTTGGGTTTTGTTATTTCTGCAGATAAGTTGAATATGGACCCAGATAAGGTGGAAGTAATTAAGAATTGGCCATCACCGATGAGTATATTTGAGGTGAGAAGTTTTCATGGATTGGCTAGTTTCTACCGGAAGTTCATCAGGAATTTCAGTGGAATTAGTGCACCGATGACGGACATAGTGAAGAAGAGACACAAGTCTTTTCACTGGATAGAAGAGGCTAAGAAAATATTCAATTTGTTGAAGAAGAAAATCACGGAACAACCAATTTTGGTGTTCCCTGATTTCCAAAAGACATTTCAGGTAAAATGTGATGCAAGTGGGTTTGCAATTGGGGTAGTCTTGAGTCAAGAAGACAGGTTGATAGCATACTTCATAGAGAATTTGAATGAAGTGAAAGTAAAATACTCCACTTACAACAAGGAGTTCTATGCTATTATTCAGGCATTGAAGAAATGGATACACTACTTGATTCCGAAGGAGTTTGTCTTATACAGTGACAATCATGCTTTGCAATTTGTGACTCAACAGGAGAAGTTGAATCAAAGACATGCAAAATGGGTTGAATACATGCAGAACTTTACTTTTATAATTAAGCATATTTCTGGAACTGCTAACAAAGTTGTTGATGCTTTGAGCAGGAAATGTTTGTTGTTGCAGGAGTTCAGAGTCAAAACATTGGATTTTGATGACCTCGGGGACATGTACAGAGATGATCCAGATTTTAAGGAGGCGTATGAAGTAGATGAGAATCCAATTCTCAGGGACAGAATCTAGTGGATAGAATACATGATCCAGGATGGATTGTTATTCAAGGGTAATCAACTTTGTATTCCAAAATTCTCCATGAGGGAGAATTTGTTGAAGGAGAAACATAGTGGAGGATTGGTCGAACATTTCGGTCATGAAAAGACGTTCTCAAAGCTAAATGAGTCATATTATTGGCCAAGAATGAGAGCAGATGTCAAAATATTCGTAGACAGATGTAGAATTTGTCAACATTCAAAAGGGAAGAGGCAGAATGCAGGCTTTTATCAACCGTTACCCATACCTGATAGGCCATGGGATGCAGTCATCATGGAATTCATATTGGGATTGCCAAGAACACAAAGAGGGTTTGACTCAATATTTGTGGTAGTGGATAGATTTTCCAAAATGGCACATTTTGTATCGTGTCAGAAAACCAGTGATACAACTCACATTGCGAATCTGTTTTTCAGAGAAGTCATTCGACTTCATGGCTTACCAAGGAGCATAGTTTTGGATCGAAACACCAAGTTCATGGGACACTTCTAGAGGACCTTATGGAAAAAGATGGGAACAAACTTATCATTCAGTTCATCTTATCATCCTCAGATGGATGGACAGACAAAAGTTGTGAACAAAAGTTTGGGAGACTTGCTGAGGAGCTTGGTGACAGAACACCACAGTCAGTGGGACAATATTATGCCATAGGAAGAATTTTCTTATAATGATTCACTCAACAGAAGCATAGGGCAGAGTCCATTCCAAATTGCTTATGGGATGCAGCCAAGGGGAGTTTCTAAATTTAGAGATTCAGAAAAGAATGCAACTAGGAGTGCTAGCGCAGAGGATTTCGCAGAAGCGATGAAGGAACTTCACAGCCAGGTGAAGGAGCGATTGAAAAACTCAAGCCAAGAGTATAAACGCAGAGCAGATCAACATGGGAGACATCTTCAATTTGAGGTTGGTGATTTGATTCTGGCACATATGAGAAAGGAAATATTCCCAAAGGGGACATATAAAAAACTAAAGATGAAGAAGATCGGACCATGTAAGGTCTTGAAGAAATTTGGGGCAAATGCTTATGAGATTGAATTACCCGATGGGATCAGAATTTCTCTGATATTCAATGTCTCAGATTTGTACCCATACAAAGTTGAGGAAGCAAAAACAGGTAATGAACAACCAGAGGTTCAGTGGACAAAACATATGCCAGTTGCAGAGAAGCCACAGATGGAAAGCATACTCGACAAAAGAGTTAGTAAGAGGACCAGGTGAAAGGAGTATTTTGAATACTTGGTCAAATGGAAGGGACATCCAGTTGAAGATGCTAGCTGGGAGAATGAAGTAGAGATTTAGAAGCATGGACAGACCATGCAAGAGCTCATGGATAGGAGCCCATGAAAATTTTCAAGCGAGGGAGTATGATGCAGGAGCATTGTCGACATCAAGCGAGCGTGGAGCAGGCGCCAACGCATTTTGGCACATGATAAAATTATTTGAATGTTTTTGAAGTAAATATGCCAAACATAAATGAAAAAATTAAGGAAGGGCATACTTCCATATTATAAACAGACCTTGAGTGTCCCGCTCTCGTCTGTATTAGGTGAAGGCATTTATGTTATTGAATGTAAGTAGGTAGAATTGAATTCCTAGATTAGATAGTTTTAGGAGCCGAAGGGAAAATGGATATAGACACCCTCACTTGTATTATTGTAACAATAAGCAGCATTATGAGAAGAGAGCACAGGAGAGAAGAAGCGGAGAGTTGTGTAGAGTGAACCCCATGTACAGAAGTTCTGAATTAATACAAAGATTTTTAGTTCAGACTCATGGTGTCCAATTGTTTTCTGCGCTGCACATGTTGATTTATACATGTTTGTTTACCCTTTGTTATGCATTTGCTTTGATGTGTGAATGTATGATTTCATGTTAATGTCTGAAATCTGAAGAGAGGGAGAATAGAGAATGAGTTTCAATGGTTTCTCTATATGAGCAAGAGTTTTCCTACATGGAGTGCAGTGAAATCGTCCGCAAGGTGTGCATTGACAGAGGTCAGAGTTCGTCTCTACAAGCTCAGGAAATATAACATGATTCTCATTCTCAGAGAACTATAAGTTAAGCATAGGAGCCATGTAAGGAGTGTGCAGGCTGAGTGAATTCTCAGTGTTTGGAAACTGAGCGAAGTGGTGGAAAGACTATTGGTGTAGAGAGTACACAGAGTCAGAGAACTCAATACCTGGAAGTATTCAAGAGTCATTACAAGGAGCACGTGTAGGAGTCTTCTTGAAGACTCGAGTGGTGAAAAAATATCAGGAGGTTAAGTACTTTGAAGCATTCAAAGAGAAGGGGCAACGATATCATTTCGCGGGTGGACAAGTTTTGTGAAAGAACACTTGTTTCATTTCATAGAAATCATCAAGGGAGCTTTGGACGGTCGGAATACTCTAAGGAGAATTCACTAGATTCTGAGAACCGTCAAATCTTACAGAGGAGTAGGAAAGTTACGGTTGGGAGAAATCAGACCATTGGATCACTTGCGAAATTCATTTCGGGGTTTCGGGAGTTGAAAGGTCGAGACCTTTGCACCAAGATTCGCAAGATCGAAGAAAGACACGTGTCGCGAGATCATGAAAGGAATCTGAGCCGATCGATTGGAAGGACACGTGTCGCGAGATCACCCATATCGTGGATTCGGACATCGGTGGTCCGAAGGAGAAATTCTTCAACTTCGCAAGTGGCGAAGCTATGAAGTGGATCAGAATCGTCCATTAGGAGGAGGACAGGTGTCAGAGATCACAGGATCTCGTAAACTTGGAGGTTCATCGAGTGGGAGCCCAAAGTTTGAAGTGCTCGAAGTTGCAAGAAGTGAAGTCACGAAGTGTCGAGAGCCAACACGAGGGACACGTTGCAGAACTGCACAGTGGACCCGGGAGTTTGACCAGCAAACATGCGTCACACATTTGGAGGAGTCAACACCCCGTTGATCTCTCGCACCTCAGGGATTTGGGAGATAAGGGAACGTAGGTTCGAGCCCTCGACTCATGAAGTCAGCAAGAAGCAAGAATGAGAGAAGGAGGAAAGTCAAATCTCACCTCTCAGTGTTTTGGGAAAGAAAAGGGGCAAGGCTCGACGAGTGAACTCGCGAAGGTGCGAGAGGCGAAAGGCGCTAGTGCTTAGCCTAGCCAGCGGTCATGCAAGGAGGGTGCTGACGAAAGGGGAGTCATAACCATTTCACAGTCTCGGGTATCGAAGAATTGAAGGAGGGAGGCTCGGAGTTTCAACTCGTGAGCTCGTGAAATCGTGCACTGTGAGAAAGAACCTGTGGATCGATTTGAAGGGGGATTCCAGCAGAGAATCCGAAAGAGTCGATCCATCTCAAGGGTGTATACAACGATCCTGTGAGTGGATCTCGATCCCGAGGGGCCGATAGGGTCTGTGTTACTTGCACTCCTCATGTCAATGATGCTTGTACACCTGTAGACAGTCCTCTTCCTGACATGGTTCTTTCATCCATTAAGTTGATCAGAACTTTTGTCGCAGTTGCTTCTTCGGTGGTGATATCTTCGGACATATGCACTCGGGATGGATATCTCGAGTTCTCAAAGTAACGTGGGAAATAAAATAAGGTAGAAGGAAAAGGCGTAGTGATCACTAAGCAATCTTAATCAAGGCTGCGGGCTCAAATTCTCAATTAGCAAAAGTGTTCTCGTTGCATGGCATGGCGGGATAAATAGACAATTTCTGTAACAAATCGCTTGCAATGGATATGAAGGCTTCATTAACTGCATTCTTTCCGTTATAGTGCAGTCCAATGGTCTGATGAAATTTTTCTGTCCGTTCGGATCGGAGGTCGAATGGATATATCGGTCCCAACAACTATATTTCTTTGTCATGGCGAAGTGTCATATGTCATTGTTGTGATATCCCGACGAAGCTCAAATTCTGTAATTTTTCTTTCTGCAAGGTCTCCTCTAGAACCTCCTGTAATATTTTGGTCTCAGCCCTTTTCTTTCTTAACTTTCTATCCTTCTTTCTAGTGAGCTTCATCTCGGTAATGCATTTCTCCTTCTGATTCTTTTATTCTTTGGTCTTAGTTACTTCGCGTTATTGAAATTCTTTGCTAGGGTTTCTGGGTAATACTTATTTTGTGCCTTGGGTAGGTAATTCATTCTCCTGGGGATCCTCTAGTGTTCTCTTAGCTTCAACATCCCGATTTCTAGTATTAAATATCTATGATCTTCTCTTATGTTCCTCAATCAAGTGCACAATCCTTTTAGTCATAAAGTCTTTTAACTCTTTCTTCTTATGTTCCAAAACTTCTTCTTCTTCCTTTCGTCTAGCTTGATCTCTATCAATCCAATGTTTTCCTATTAGCATGGTAAATGGGGTGTTATCTTCAACAAATTTAATAATATCAAAGTCTTCTTCTGTCAAATTTCCATTAACAATCATAGGTAGTTGAGCGAGCCTTCCACATAGGTTTACTAGCTTTCCTTTGAATAAACATTCCTCCTAGTGAAGGGATCATAGCAAGCCTTCCTATAGCTTCCCAGGTTCTCTATGGCATAATATTCATCTGTGTTTCCTCATCTAGAACACAGTCAATGTCGAAGTCCCCTATTCTTTCTCCGATGCATTCCTTCTCTTTGAAGATCTCTGATAAGATGACATGGCGGTAGTCATTCAGGGTTTCTTTTATCTGTATCCATACTTTCTCTAATTCTTGCTTGGGTTCTACCTTTTCTGGATCTGCCTTAGGGTTCTCTTGACTCAGGTTTATTCCTTCAAGCTTAGTGATCATTCTATGGAAATCCAACACTTCATGGTCCATATCCTTACAACAGAGACAACTAGGTCTTCCACTAGGGAATTCTTAGCAAGATGTCTCGGCCTCCTGCAACCGTAACAGAGGGTTAATCCTCTCTTTCTTTTCAATGATCCCTAGCCTCTTTTGTACTGCGCACTAGAATCATGGTAGCTAACCTGCAGCAAATTATTTCTAGGATCCTGCATCCATTTGTTAGTCCAAACATTCTTTCTATGCATAGGTATAACATATCTTCCATTATTCTTATCATATCTATTCATATCAAACCTTCTTTCATCTATTAACACCCTAGCTTTCAAACAAGGAGAAAACCTATCAGATATACCTAGATCCATATTCTAGAAAAAAAAAATCCACTTATCTTACTTTTATAGAGCACAAAGCTTACAGATCTTACCTCTTTTAATCATAACTTCTCACATTTACCTTTCTTGTAGCACAAAGATTTCATATCCTTCTTCTTTTCTATACATCCAACCTTCTTTCTTTATCACAAAGATTTATGATGCAGTGTATCAGAGTGCTCCTTTTATCTCCTCTCTCTGCCTGCGATATATAGACAAAGTATGGCTCTGATACCTCTTTGACGCAGTGAAACCACCTCTGCCTCGACAGGGTCTCTGCATGACCTCCTGGTCTTAAGGATCGTTCAGGTTAATTCATGAGACAAAGCGGCTCTTTCGATTCCCTATTGGAATCTTCGTTTATTGATCCACGGGTCCTTTCGGAAGCTCCCCTGTACAAACAACACTAGGTGTGAGCTCCGCCTTTCCCAAGCGACCACAGTGCTACGACCAAGGGTCTAACCTGAAGTCTCTTGTCATAACTCTCACGATATCGCTAGTTCACGAGTCGAAACTCCCGACTCTTCCTTTCCAATCTCGCGATACCTGAAATGCCAATACGGGTATGGCTCTTCCTCTGCCAGCGCCTTCTTCGCACGACCGTCGGCTAGGATTAATGCTAGTTCCTCTCGCTACTTGCACCTTTATGAGTTCAAAGGTTAAATCTCCATGCTCTTCCTGTGAGAACCTCTGAGACTTAAAAGTCAGTGAAGGTTGACCTTCCTTCTATACTTCTCGCAACTCGCCACTTCACAAGTTTCAATGTCGAGCTCTCGTGCTCTTATCTCGTGAATCCCTAAGACGCGAGAATTCAACAGAGTGTTGACTCCTTCCACTAGGTGAGGTGTGTCCATCTGTCTATTTCTCGGGCCCACCTTATGGTTCTGCCACGTGTTTCCTCTGTGCCTCAGCTCTCGGCACTTCATGACTTCTACAGTCGAGACGCGGTCCTTCCAACCTCTGAACCTTTGAATACGTGAAACGCGCGATGAGGCTCTGAACCAATGGTCCTCCCTTGACCCAGATCGAATGGATTTCTCCGCTCCACATGAATTCGTGACTTCGCGACTTGGAGCACCCAACTCTTGGGCCCTCACCCTATGAACTTTCGAGTTTTCGAGACCCGAATCATGGATCTCTTTGGCACTTCACTGACTCCGCGATTGCTGCCACCTATCCTCCTTAGATGGATGGCTGCGATTCTCTCATGACTTCACCACTCACAACTTAGAGCACCCAAATCCTGGGCTTTCACCTTGCGAACCTCTGAGTTCATGAGATCCCTAGATCTTTGCCACCTATCCTCCTCAAATGGATGGTCCCGATCTTCTTGCGACTTCACCACTCGCAAAGTTGAAAGACTTCCTTCTCTAAATCATAATGTTTGAATCCCTGATATGGGCGATATCGCGACATGTGTCCTCTCCCAAATTTACGGTTCAGATCTAATCTCGCCTCTTCGGGACTTCTGATGTCGAGTGCCTGGACTTTCGTCCTCTGGACTCCCGAACTCTCGAACACCGATATCTCGATCTCCAACCTTTTCAGGACTTCGCTTTTGTTTCTCTATGCATGAGTTTTAAACCTCGTGCAACTATCGACAGATCCAACAGTTGTCAGCTATTTAGACCAAGATATAACGACTCAGACCTGTCTTCCCCTGTGTCTTTCCTATGCTACCTCCTGGACACGAATCCATAGTCCATATTCTCTAGGCTGATCCGATGGTAGCTGTTGCTCCTCCCAAACTTTGGCGCTTTCTTCCCAGACTTGGAAGAATTTCAAATTCTCAAAGGCCTCGACCTTTGTTTATTTTCTCTATGAGCTTCACAACTTTGAATCCTCGCCTACGCGTATGAAACGCTACTCCTCCTGAGCTTTGGTCCCGAATCCTTGAAGGATTCTGACTTTTGCACTCCTACAGAGTCTTTGCACCCAAAGTGTTGTCTCTTCTGAGCTTCTCTGAGACTCATACCTCTAAGGAAAATAATTCCTTCTTGCTTCTCCCTCAGATGCAGAAATATGATGCCCTCCTGGCACTTTGTCTGCTCAAGCAACCTATTGCTGAGTCTTTCAGGGTGTTCAACAACCCTGCAAAGATCCTTCAGTGGACTCTTCTTCAATCTCTAAACTCAAAGAGTTCCTTATGTATGCTCTAGCACTTACTCAATGCCCTCCTGGAAGAGTATCAAGAATTCTCAGATGATTCTTTCTTCTGATGAACTCATAGTAGAGTTCTTCTTCTGTGCACTCCTTGCACTGGCTCAATGCCCACCTGGTAGAGATTTACAGAACTCCTCAAAGATTCTATCTACAACTGTGTTCTCCATAGCCTTGCTTCTAAGGTCTTCAGTAACCTCACAGGTCTTCCTCTGAATTGATGATTCCAGTTTTTGTGCCCACCTGGCATGTCTTTGTCTGACTCCGTAGAGTTTAGAAGTGCATCTATGCACTGGTATCCAGAGACTGCAGTACTCTTCCATGCCCTCCTATCATGAAACCACAAAGAACCTCTCAAACCTAAAATCAAAACAACTCCATGCAAATGTCTAGCATACATCTACAGCATAAATTGAACACACACAGACATTCATTCAACACAGGAAATATGCAGGAAAAATTGTTGTTTGTATTAAATGGAAAATGCCTGTTTGTTTTTTACAAGGTGTTCTTGAGCATGGACTATATCAAAGTCTCAACTCCTTCTTTTCTCTTACAACTCTCTCCTTCCTAAAAACTACTACAAAATGAGATCAAAATTGATCTTTTACAAGAGGGGTTCTTCGATCTCTTCCCTCCAATCTACCTACCCTATTCAATAGCATTGAATGGGTTGTTTAGTCTACAAATCATATCTATATCTCATCCTTACAAACATTGAATGCCTACCTACTCTAATTCCTATGCAAAGGCATGACCTCAGGGCTCAACATCCTAAACATTAAATTACATTCAAATTCAAAATGGAAGACGAGGGTTGCGCCTCTCTTCAGCTTTGAATGCACATGCTGACGTGGCTGGATGTATGGATGGTTGACATGGAGAGATGCTCCTGCATCATACTCCTTAGCTGAAAAATTCATGAGCTTCCTCTCTCAGCTTTGGAAATCCTCCTGGGTCCCAAAATAATTTATGGAGCTATTCATCTGCTCCATCTCCCTGCTATTTCTATTGTTGTGCTATTGTTGTTGCTTCGTCTTCTTCTTATCTACTCAGCTTCTCCTCACTAGTAGTCTCTGCTGACCTGATCATCAGCTCTTTGATCTCCTTGATCACTTCGTCCAGCTGCTCCAGTGGCTGGCTCTGCTCATGCAGTCTCCTCGGCTGCAAAAATTTTCTGCAATTGGGTAGATCACAATGATCTCGCATGCTATCCTCATCTTCTTCCCCTGTGGCACTAAGTTTCCACCCTGTTGCATACTTCAGCTCTGCAGTTTCCCCTTGACTAACCTATTTTTTAGTCACCTTCTCTGACAGCTCAACTTCTACCAGTTCTCCTATTGGCTCTGGATTGTTCAGCCAATCCTCTAGCAACTCCAGCTCCATCTCCCATGGAGTGAGAAATCTATCTGCCTGCTCTTCGGCTTCTTCTGTTGTCAGCTTTAGTGATGCAGCTTCCTCAGCTTCCTGGCTAAAATCATTGAGACACTCCTCAGAATGGTCATTCTTTTCTTCTTGGGCAGCCTCATATATCTGCTCCAGTTCCTCTCTAACAGTCTCAATTGGTTGTCCTTCTGTTGTTGCTGCATCTGCAACATGGATCTCTCCCTCCTCTAGGCTATGTGGTAGGAATACCTAAATTCCTCCAATCATTAGAAGGCTCCTCGGATCCTCCTCTTGCATCAGTTGCATCTGTTGATCCAAACTCACCTCTGAGTTTATGAGACTCTCAGATAGCCTCATCTGCTTATCCCTGCCCACTTGGAAAATTGGAAACTCCCAGCTTCCCTCCTGGCAGTCTATGAGATCCTATAGCGATATCGATCCATATCCCTCCTGGCAGTGTTAAATTCCCCAGCTATCCTCATGATAGTCTGTGAGATCCCGTAGTGATCTCAACTCTTTTCCTGCCTGGAAATTGGGAACTTCTTCTCTTCCCTCCTGGAAGTTCTTGATATCTTCATCCGATCCCATTTCATCCTCAGCATCGTTGATATTTCTCCCAGTCTCTGGCTCACATACCTGAACCCTTTTCTCTGGTCTGTTGAGGTTTTCAGCAGGCCTCAACCACCATCTCAGCAGCTTACACTGTCCTTTGACCATCAACTCTGGGCTTTTCTTTCTAGTGTATCTTTGGCCTTCAGTAGCCATATCGCTATCCCTGTCTGCTCTCCTGGCAAACTTGTTGCTGTCACTTTGCACCTCTGAGTGTTTCAGCTTCATCCATATTCTTCCTGACTGTCTTCTTCTCCTCTTTGCTTCACCTGAAATCTACAGATGAAGTCTCTCTCTGATACCACTTGACACAGTGTATCAGAGTTCTCCTTTTATCTCCTCTCTCTGCCTACGATATACAGACAAAGTATAGCTCTGATACCTCTTTGACGCAGTGCGACCACCTCTGCCTCGACAAGGTCTATGCACGACCTCCTGGTCTTAAGGATCGTTTAGGTTAATTCATGATCCAAAGCAGCTCTTTTGATTCCCTGCTGAAATCTTCATTTATCGATCCACAGGTCCTTTCAGAAGCTCCCCTGTACAAACAGCACTAGGCGTGAGCTCCACCTTTCATAAGTGACCACAGCGCTACGACCAAGGGTCTAACCCGAAGTATCTTATCTTAACTCTTGTGATCTCATGAGTTCGCGAGTTAAAACTCCCGACTCTTCCTTTCCAATCTCACGATACCCGAAATGTCAATACGAGTATGGCTCTTCCTCTGTCAGCACCTTCTTCGTGCGACCACTGGCTAGGCTTAACGCTAGCTCCTCTCGCTACTCGCACCTTCGTGAGTTCAAAGGTTAAATCTCTGTTCTCTTCCCATGCGAACCTCTGAAACTTAAAATTCAGCAAAGGTTGACCTTCCTTCCATACTTCTCGCAACTTGCCACTTCGCAAGTTTCAATGTCAAGCTCTCATGCTATTATCTTGCGAATCCTCGAGATGCAAGAAGTCAATGGAGTGTTGACTCCTTCCAATAGGTGATGTGTGTCCATCTATATATTTCCCAGGCCCACCTTGTGGTTCTACCATGTGTTTCCTTCGTGCCTTGGCTCTCGGCACTTTGTGACTTCTGCAGTCGAGACGAGGTCCTTCCAACCTCTGAACCTCCAAATATGCGAAATGCGCGATGAGCCTCTAATCTAATGGTCCTCCCTTGACCTGGATCTAATGACTTTCTCCGCTCCACGTGACTTTGTGACTTCGTGACTTGGAGGACCCAACTCTTGGGCCCTCACCCTATGAACTTCTGAGTTCACGAGACCCAAATCCTGGATCTCTTCGTCACTTCGCCGACTCCGTGATTTCTGCCACCTGTCCTCCTCAGATGGATGACTGCGATTCTCTAGCGACTTCACCACTCGTGACTTGGAGCACCCAAATCCTAGTCTCTCACCTTGCGAACCTCTGAGTTCATGATATCCCTAGATCTCTGCCACGTTTCCTCCTCAAATGGACGGTCTCAATCTTTTCGCAACTTCGCCACTCGCAAAGTCGAAAGACTTCTTTCTCTGAACCCTGATGTTTGAATCCTCAATATGGGCGATCTCACGACACGTGTCCACTCCCATACAAATGGTTCAGATCTAATCTTGCCTCTTTAGTACTTCTAATGTCGAGTGCCTGGACTTTCATCCTCCAGACTCCCGAACTCTCGAACGTCGATATCCCGATCTCCAACCTTTTCGGGACTTCGCTTCTGCTGCTCTATGCGTGAGGTTTAAACCTCGTGCAACTCTCGACAGATGTAATGGCTGTCAGTTGTTTAGACCAAGATCTGACACCTCGAACCTGTCTTCCCCTGCACCTTTCCTACGTTGCCTCTTGGACACAAATCCATGGTCCAGATTCTCTCAGTTGATCCGACGGTAGTTGTTGCTCCTCCCAAACTTTGGCGCTTTCTTCCCAGACTTGGAATAATTTCAAATTCTCAAAGGCCTCAACCTTTGTTTCTTTTCTCTGCGAGCTTCGCAACTTTGAATCCTCACCTGCACGTATGAAACGCTACTCCTTCTAAGCTTTGGTCCCAAATCCTTAAATGATTCTAACTTCTGCACTCCTACGGAGTCTTTACACCCAAAGTGTTGTCTCTTATGAGCTTCTCTGAGACTCATACCTCTAAGGAAAATAATTCCTTCTTCCTTCTCCCTCAAATGGAGAAATATGATGCCCTCCTAGCACTCTGTCTGCTCAAGCAACCTATTGCTGAGTCTTTCAGGGTGTTCAGCAACCCTACGAAGATCCTTCAGTGGACTCTTCTTCAATATTTGAACTCAAAGAGCTCTTTCTGTACGCTCTAGCACTTACTCAATGCCCTCCTGGAAAAGTATCAAGAATTCTCAAATGATTCTTGCTTCTGATGAACTCACAACAGAGTTCTTCTTCTGTGCACTCCTTGCACTGGCTCAATGCCCACCTGGAAAAGATTTACAGAACTCCTCAGAGATTATGTTTGCAACTCTGTTCTCCACAGCCTTGCCTCTAAGGTCTTCAGTAACCTTACAGGTCTTCCTCTGAATTGATGATTCCATTTTCTGTGCCCACCTAGAATGTCTTTGTCTGACTCCACAGAGTTCAGAAGTGCATCTATGCACTGGTATCCAGAGACCGCAGGACTCTGTCACGCCCTCCTGGCATGAAACCACAAAGAAAATCTCAAGCCTAAAATCAAAACAACTCCCTGCAAATGTCTAGCATACATCTATAGCATAAATTGAACACACAGAGACATTCATTCAACACAGAAAATATGCAGGAAAAACTGTTGTTTGTATTAAATGGCAAATGCTTGTTTTTTTTTTACAAGGTGTTCCTGAGCATGGACTATATCAAAGTCTCAGCTCTTTATTTTCTGTTACAACTCTCTCCTTCCTAAAAAATACTACAAAATGAGATCAAAATTGATCTTTTACAAGAGGGGCTCTTCAAGCTCTTCCCTCCAATCTACCTACCCTATTCAATAGAATTGAATGGGTTGTCTAGTCCAAAAATCAGATCTAGATCTCAGCCTTACAAACATTAAAGTCCTACCTACTCTAATTCATGTGCAAAGGCACGACCTCACGGCTCAACAGCCTCAACATTAAATTACATTCAAATTCAAAATGGAAGACGAGGGTTGTGCCTCTGTTCATCTTTGAATGCACGCGCTGACGTGGTTGGTTGGCTAGCTAGCTGACATGGAGAGATGCTACTGCATCACTTTACAGATCAAGTAGAATATGGTGCACTAGGGCATAGATCTACGCACAGAGCTTTCACAATTTCAGGATGAATCTTTGCACAGAGATTCCTCTTTCTTAGTTCCCAGCAATCACAGTTTCAAGTCTCGGCATCGGAACCATTTGTTGGCACAGGGGCAGACCCAAGGTTCAATTCTACAAGAGCGCACCAACAAAACCCTAACTACCGGCCCTTTCGGAAACACCTGCGAAGCAAATGAAGTCTCACCTGAGGTAGAGGCAGGGGTGGTTGCAAGACTCAAGTGTCTGCAACCTTAGATGGGACACAGATCTATGATTATACAACTTAGTAAAGAACTTAGCACCGTTAGTTCTTTAACATGCAATCATTATCTACTTTGTTGATAAAACTGAGCCTCACAGTAGTCACAGTAATCTACCATATATGAGCACTTAGAATAAGTAAAATAGGTCGGGCGTGATTGATCAAGCACTGAGCATATTCATGTATATTAGATATAACATTCCATACAGCATGAGCACTGATCATAAGCATATATATCTAATCATCTCAAAGCACTAAGAAAAGAATACATAAACACATTCATACAAGCGCCAAGCAAGATAACACAGTGATTACGTGGTTCACTCCTCTCCTAGGGCTACATCCACCAACTCTTCTTCTTTGTTATCTTCAATCAGTCATCTACATGCATAGAGCCATACAAACCCCACTCCACATAGGATAGGAGATCTGTGCGCACCTTGCCAGATCCTCCTTCCCTGAGTTAGGTTACAGCACAAAATCTTCTACTCAATCTCTTACAGTCACTTGCACTTAGCCTTGCAAGTCTCACACATCATGCACAGAGCATATACAACTATTACTTTCACTTGGCACTTATCTCATCGTCCTTTTCCTACATCACCTAGGTATTTATATATACATTACAATATAGGACTAAACATGGGTAAACCCATGGGTCGACATCCCTTTCTCGTTACATATTCCCAACAACCCAAAAAGAGGCCCAAAAGGGGGCCGAGATCCCATGATATCCGCTTCGTCTTGCGCTCCTCCTTCGACAGGCTGTCGAAGTCCCAAAATAGGTCAACATGACCAAGAAACTCCCAAAACTTGGTCAAGGGCCAACAGAAGGATATCTCTATGGATTTTATTACCGGCTTACCCATATCGGGAAATAAATTAGTCATCATGGTGGTTGTTAATCGCCTTTCCAGGTATGCTCATTTATGTGCTCTTCAACACCCGTGTAGAGCATTCATGGTGGCTCAAATTTTCATGGATCAGGTCTTCAAGCTTCATGTCATGCCGCACTCTATTGTTTCTGATTGCGACCCAACTTTCACAAGAAATGTTTGGCAAGAACTGTTCAAGCTACAAGGCACCCAATTGCATCTCAGCACAACGTATCATCCCCAGATTGATGGTCAAACGGAAGTTTTCAACAAGTGTTTCGAAACATATTTGAGGTGTTTTGCCTCAGAAAAGAAAAATCAGTGGGATCAATGGTTACCCCTAGCTGAATGGTGGTACAACACTTCATACCATATAGCTACATGCATGACTCCTTTTGAAGAAGTATATGGAAAAAATCCACCTTCAATTCTCTCATACATACCTAGTGTCTCGAGGATATTCTCTGTACCCTAAAAGAGAATTTGGTCATGGCACATAATTTCATGAAGAAACAAGCAGATCAAGGTCACTGTGAACATCAATTTGCATAATGGGATCAGGAGTTTCTTCGACTACAACCTTACAAGCAAACTTCCCTCAAATTCGAGCATTGTCAGAAGCTAGCGCCCAAATTTTATGGTCCTTATATCATTCTCAAGCATGTGGGAGAAGTATCCTACCAGTTAGCTTTGCCCAATCATTCGAAGCTACATCATGTTTTTCATGTTTCATGCTTAAAGAAGGTGATTGGAACTAAGTGCCAAATTCAAACCAACCTTCCCGAGTTAGCCAAAGAAGGATCCATTTGGCTACAGCCACAAGCAGTTTTGGACCAATGTGAGTGTCACCTCTATCAAAGAACCATCAAGGAATTTGTTATCACCCCATAAATTATGGGAATCATCTTATGACTTGGAATATATTGGATATTATCTGTATCTAGTGTTCTTATTGGAAATTGATTTTTCATTTTGCAAAAAGAAAAGAAAAAGAAAAGAAAAGGAAAAGAAAAAGAAAAAGAAAAGAGGGCATAAAAGAATTAAGACAAAAATCCCCATGCAATAATAGTGACTAGGCCATACCTTTCAAGCATGACCAAGTTCTTTTAAATTTTCAATGTTGATAGGTTAGTGAATACATCTGATCAGACTGTCTAATCCTGGTCAGATGGCCCCTAGGTTAGAACTAGTGAATACATCTGATCAGACCATCTAATCCTGGTCAGATAGCCCCTAGGATAGAATTAGTGAATACGTCCGACCAAACTGTCTAATCCTGGTCAGATATCCCTTAGGAAAAATAATATCTTAACCCAACATTTTAATCTGGGTTATTTGTCTTGCGAACTAGGTTAGGATGTAGATTAATTTCTTTGCTTGCCTTGCCCAATAAAACCCACTTGAAGAAAATGCTACATCAAGTCTTTCCTTTCCTTAGGATAGTCGGAGTAAGGTCCCCTTGGTGGGGTCTATGTCAAAATTGGATAAAACTCGTGAGAAAGCGTTAATCCTAAGTTTCCCCTACACATGATATTGGCCACTCCTGACCTATGCTTCATTCACCTTTCAATGGTCCAGATCGTAGCGCTTGGATCAACAGCTCTCATAGCATTCCGGACCCCCCTTAGCGTTCGTCTTTTAACCAAGAGGGGGGGGTCCGGAATCGGCGATAATGTTTGCGCCGATCTGGACGGTCCAAAACAGAGCACATAAATCCACGGCTTACATTGGATTCCGGACCCCCCCTCTGTTTTACCTTTAATGGAGGGGGGGGGTCCGG
>SNQJ01S0051153.1:31982-50426 GCA_010110895.2 Picea sitchensis
AGCTGCTGGTGCTGCCTTTGGTCGAAGATGCCACCTGCTCCTCACAAAATCTGTTGGATGCACTGGTCCCACATCTGTACATAATAGATAAATAGTTGTTAGATACTCTGGTACACATAAAAATGATATATATAAAAATAGAATAAAAATTTGATTTTTTTTTAAAAAGAAAACGTATCGATCTCTCCTCACTCTGTTCCGGGAGGTAGGGGAATGTTAGGGTCTTTGGAGAAGTTGATCCCGACATAGGGGTAGTCCTCTATATCCAAAATCTATCGAGACCACCAGTCAAAGAAAGTATCGTTAAAGGCCTCAATGGTCCTCCCTCCCCCCTGTCGCGGCAATAACGTCACCCACCTACACATTGTTAGGAAGGAGGTCACGTGGCCCCGTACTGTCTCTCGTGGACTAAGACTGGGTATTGTCTCAAAGAAAAAAGAGCATAATATAGTGTCGAACCCAAAGTTTTTGTTGTTCTACCCACGACACTCTGTGAGATGTATATTCATGCACTCTAGCATGGTTGTGCTCCAGTCGAACACTCGTGCATTTAAAAATTGTACTGCATAATGCATGTACGCCCGGGATGCTTGATGTAAGGCCATGGATCCAGTGATCCACCCAATAAGTAAAACTATCACTTTCAGTGATAGGTTGGTAATTTTGTAGATCGACACCTGAGAACCCACTTTATTTGGGCCAACCTCACAGTGTTTCCCGATCAACTCGACAATGTTGTGAGGCCCAGGAGGAAAAGCATGAAGTTTGACCGGTTCCCCTCTCCTCGAGAGGCCAGTCAGAAAATATATATCCTCAGTCGTTGGAGTCGACAACTTCCCCTCGAGCATAAAATCCTCAGCGTCCGGGTGCCAATAATCCACCAAGTCATTCAACAGCCTGGGTTGTTCCCTCATGAGTGGACACTAGAAAAATTTCCACAACCCACATTGTTTTAATGTGGCAACAACAACAAGGTCTTCTTCGACCAAAAAATCAATGTCTTCGTGCTCCCTCTCTCTCTCCAGTGGACATACATCCTATCAATGACAAGTTCAAAGGGGGGTTAGATCTTGTATTTTCTTTTTCTTTAACTTTTTTAGGTTGTATGCAGACAGTAGTGATCATAGTCACGTATACATGTGGGTACAGTATTTTCTTCCCGCG
The DNA here is from genome assembly GCA_010110895.2 of Picea sitchensis. Lineage (NCBI taxonomy): Eukaryota > Viridiplantae > Streptophyta > Pinopsida > Pinales > Pinaceae > Picea > Picea sitchensis. Next base: position 33,147 of record SNQJ01S0051153.1, read on the forward strand.
AGCATGCGCGGGTTGTCCTTGGAAAACCTGTGTATACGCAGGGCTACCCCTTTTTAAGAGTGTGTGCCCCCAAAAAATTAAAATTAATTCAAGAAAGAAGTATAGAAATGTAGGAGGAGCTAGTTTGTACTTACTTGGTTCGAGGGGAAGTTCATTTCACCCTCTGAAGCTCCCGGAATCAACTCTTTTAGAAAAGGGGTGTTTTTGGCTTTTTGGTCAATTCTCAATTTGTAATGGTGATAATGAGCTGCCAGCTTCTATTTATAGACTTTTTTGGCCCTTTTTGTCATTTTTTGGACCCTTTTGCCGTTTTTTCTGGATTGAAAATCAGTTAACGTGGTTCTTGAGTTTCTCATTGGATTTTACGATACACTTCACTTTTGGTTTGGAAAACTTTTTGGGAGATGGGTCACTTTTAAAGATTCTTTGGTAAAAGTCATTTTTTCAACTTTTTGCATTTAAGTTAGGATTCCACTTCCACTTTTTTCATCTTGTTTTATTTTTCACTTTTCCATAGGATCAAACCCACTGAATTGCAATACAAAACTGTCGTTGTTGCTTTAGAAGTGTCGTAATTTGGTGGTAGATCCTACCTCTACATGGATTCCCTAGGTAGATCCTAGTTGCATTTTTGGTGTCCATGCTGTCATTAATGACTTTAGTTTCGAGAGTCCTTGTTAGTCTTGTCCTGATTACGAGATTGAGCCTCATACGTCTGCTATGTCATCACTCTTGACCTCAGCCTCGGGACTCCCAGAAAACGAGTCTTCTTTTAATCCCTTTTCAGACTCTTTAAACATGAAAAGATTGTCAAGCGATCTTGTTGTCCTTCACGCTCACCAAACTAAAATTTGAAGGCATGTCTGTCCAGTGGTTGTTTACCTCTTTTTCAGTCTGTATGGTCAATTTTACAAACAAAGGTACACTCTAGGAACTTAGGTTCTCTATAAGAGTATTCTCAGGTATAAGTTTAACCCTTTTTCAGGTCTGAGGGACTAAATCTACGAAAAAGGAACCCCCATGGAGTCCATATTTAAGCTCTTTTCAGACTCCCTAAAATTGAAAATATTGTCGAGTGACTTTGTTCCTTCACACTCGTTAAAATGGTCCAGAAGATAATCCCCTACGGAGTCCATAGTTAAGCTCTTTTCATACTCCTTAAAATTGAAAAGATCGTCGAGTGACCTTGTTCTTTCACACTCATTAATTGGTTCAGAAAAAACATCTACTGGCATGAGTTTACCCCTTTTTTCGGCCTGTAGATTAAGGAAGAAAAAATTACACCTCGTGAGATTCATCTCGCCGGGAGAGTTCTCCTAATTAGATTTTATACTTTTTCAGGCTAAGGAGAGTAAATCTAGAAAAAGGTTGTGAGTCCATAGTTCAGCTCTTTTCAAACTCCTTAAAATTGAAAAGATTGTCGAGTGATCTTGTTTGTGTCACACTCGTTAAAATGGTTTTGAATAGATGTCTTTTCGGTGATAGTTTATCCCTTTTTCGAATCGAATGGACTACCTTCGAAAAAGGTACCTCGACGAAGTCTTCTCTTATGCTTTTTCAAACTCTCTAAAAATGAAAAACCACCGAGCTTACCTTCTCTAGGCTCATGAAAAATACATTGAAGGGGGTTTCATCGTGTCTTTCTAATCACAGTTGCATATCTGCATTTTTTTCCTAATGTCGGCTCCATGTTGCTCTCAACTGAACCTTTGAAGCATGCCTTATACACAAGCCTTGTAGCACTTTTCCTCTATGACCTGACACCTTGACCCATGGAGGAATTTTCCCGAGTGTCCCTTCCCTGCACATGTCTCCTTGATATGAGCATTAGTATGTTCCTTGTGCTTTGAACTAGTATGCTTTGCGACACTCGTTCCTCCTTTGTAGCGTAGCATTCTTTTATTCTTTTTCAAGCTCTTCAAAATATTGAAAAAGACAAAAAAAACAAATATACCCCAAAAAGAGGACGGAAAAGTATTTTATTTTTATGGCAACACAATGATTCGCCCTTGGGAAAAGAACATCCTTTTGTTTGTTTTCAAGCATTGGGATTTAATATGACCTTAGGAAGTTGTTCTCTCTACATAGAGTTGTGTCCTCCTCCATTTGGTTATTCTTCCAAACACATGGAGAGTTTGTGTTGCCTCCTGCATCTTGTACTTATGTCAATGTCATGTTGCCTGAGTTGGATCATCTGTCGTGTTGTTGTCCAAGGGAATTTTTACCCAACCTAAGTCAGCCTTTCTGTAATTTGTCTCTTTCCCTCATGCCCGTCCATCCCCATAAGTCCAATCAAGTTTTTGTTCAAAATCAATGAAGTTCTTTTCCTGATCACCGAGATCCTCTTGTATGTTCCCCGACGAGCCGTTGAAGACCTCTGGGTAGTGAAGTTGTACACTCACATTACACTCCTACCTGAGTTATGAGGATCTTGAAGTTGTTTCTCGATCTCTGAAGGCCTCATCTCCAGCCATCAGGGATCATTTGGCTTCTTGAATATGGATACTATACATGTATATCTTTGATTTTGAGATGTATATCCGTTGTGTATTTCTCGCGACTACACTTTATATAGTTATATGACATGGATATGTAGTGTATTTGATTGGCAGCCATGATTTATTTCATCCCAGGAATGCATATGCCCGCCTCGGTGAGACAATTATTATTTTTTGCAGATGGAACCTCCCGAACTCTGGTCCCGGGCTCACTCACTTCGTACATTGGTGAAGATTTGTAATGTATTTCATCCATCATATACTATTATTACCTCACACATTAGGGGGCATCTGTTATAACCCTAAATTTCACCATACATGCATACCTGGAATTTGTCCCTTTTACTTTCTATTTGTGCCAAACCATCACTAAGTAACTCTTCTTAAAAACCATATTCTTGAAGATGTACATGCCCTGCACCACTACTCCCCGCATAAACACGCTTGTTGCACCACTACATCTCGTGTATGTATGCTAGTTGCACCATTACATCCCACGTATACCCACAAATGTTGCAAAAAATAAAAAGTTTCAAGGAATTCGTTGAGATTATGGGCTATTGGGTAGTTTTCCAACTGTCCCACCACCTATAGCCCTTCACCCAATCGAATAACCATCCTTTTGTCATATAAAAGGAGGTTTTGGGGTATCATTCCTAAGAGAAGCATAAGAATAGTGAAACTCTGCATGTTTCACATCCCCTCCTTGCCCCAAGAATTTGCAGCCACCTTATGAGTTTTGTGTCAGAATTGTCCATTCTTGCATTTTTCCTCCATTATAAGCCTATGCCATTTCCCTAGAGAGAAGTGTGAGAGGATAAAGATACGTGGAAGCGCAATTGGAGCTTGGTGAAGAGGAGCCCGGACCAGGTTCGAGGAGCAGTCGTTGATTTCATTGTAAGTAAACTTTGTGATATTAATAAAAGGAATACTTTTTATGTCCCACAACATGATGTGTTCAATCTTTATGTTTGATTTATGTTTTATACTGATATCTAACCCACTAATTCATATATGAGATATATGTTCGTATTTTCTTGTTCATCTTTTGTGAATGTGGGTCAGCCTTCGGAGGAGACTTGTAGTCGAGGAGAAATTGAACGTGAAAGGATCGACACAGGACACGAAGTTTAAGGTAGAGTTACCGGATCTTTTTACTTTTTATTTCTTGTATGAATATGGGGTATATTCGAGGTAGTCTAAAGAGTAGGATACTTTTAGATGGTTAGATATTCCTACATGTTGAACCCTAGTGTATTTCATAGGGGGGTTTTCCCACTATAGCAATGTTGGGACTCTCAGGATTCACAACTGTGAGAAAAACTGATCCCAGACCAAAGCATCTCAGACATGCAGGTCTTGACTCATGGCTATAATAGACCAACAGTATCTACGGCCAACAATACCATGAAATAAATAGTAAGGAATTGTCTTGAACAATGAGTGAGTGAGTGAATGGGAGGAGAAAACAAACCAGTAGAAGAACTTGAATGAGAACGGGAGTGAGAACCCCCAAACAAACCAAGGATGGGTTTATGTAATTCTTGGAATTAAGGAACCACTTGGCCTTCCCCTCCAAGAATCTCATGTAACTGTTATTCCCCATTAAAAAAATAATGGGTAATTAAAATATAAAAACAAGTGTGTATCCCCTCAAGCCCCCTCTATTGTGTAATCGTATCCCCCTATAACTCTTGGCCTTGTCCGTCTAGTAGCCAACGATGTATTTATTATTAATAATGATCAAAACATTACATTTCCTAGGCACACTGGCCTCTTTCAATTGTTTAGGCATGCTAACCTTTAATAACTTAACAAAATACATTATTTAATGTGGGGTTCAAAACACGAGGTGTTACGTCCCCTCCCCCGGCTTATTTTAGCACTATCCTTAGTGCATATACAAAACAGAGAAAAAAATCTCAAAATTTATTCAAAAAGCTATGGGTACTCTGCCTGCATGGAATATTCATGCTCCAAGGTAGATTCTTCAAGACCGTAGCAAGTCCATTAGAATTTTACCAGCTCTATAACTCAATTCTGGAGCATTTTGACTTTTCTATCCAATATTCGCATTGGTTGGACCTGAAAGTCTCCCTCTGTCTCTACCTGAATTAGATGCCAATCAATAACATGGTTAGGATCATGTACATATTTTTTTATCAAACAGATATGAAATACATTATGCACATTCATGGAAGCAGGCAATGCAAACATGTATGCAACTGGCCCTATTATGCCCAATATCTCAAATGGACCACAGAATCTAGATGCTAGCTTTGTACAACTACCCAACTTCAAAGAGCTCTTCTAGGGCTTCACTTTTAAAAGAACATGCTCCCCCACTTTAAATTCTCTAGTTGTCATGTTCTTATATGCATAAATTTTTTGTCTATCTTGAAATACTTTTAAATTCTACTTAATTCTAACCATCTGGTCTTCCATATCCTTAAGCAATTTTGGTCCAAGTACCACTATGTTTGTTGGGTTGTCCCAGCTCACTGGAGTATTGTATTTCCTACCATACATAGATTCAAATGGGCTCATTTTCAATGAATCTTGATACCCATTATTATAGAAAAACTCAACCAAGTGTAAGTCATCTTCCCACCTAGATGGTTTATCCATCACATACATTCTCAACATGTCTTCAATTACTCGATTGAATCTCTCTATCTTCCCATCTGACTGTGGATGGTATGTTGTGATACAGTTCATATTTGTACCAAATCCTTTAAATAATCCCCTCGATAAATTTGAATTAATCGTTGTGTCTCTGTCCAAGACAATTTTCCTGTGTATCCCATGCAACCTAGCAATATCCCTCATGTAAATTTGTGCAATATTGGCTGATGTATGAGTTATTTTTATAGGAACAAAATGACCATCCTTTGTCAATTTATCAACCACTACCATGATCAAATCATGTTTTCTTGTTGTCCTGGGAAATTTTGTTATAAAGTCAATGGTTACCACTTCCCACTTCCTCTCTAGAATTGGTAAGGGTTGTAGCAAACTCGTTGGGTGCCTATGCTCATCCTTCACTCTCTGATATTCCATACATCTGGCGATGTAATCAACAACATCCTTTTTCATTCCCGGCAAAAGAATTGGCTTCTTACTGCTCCAATTGTTTTCTGGTAACCAGGATGTCCAGAATATGGAACATTATGAATTTCTTTTAATACCAAATTCATGAGTTCTCCAGAACTAGGAACATAAATTCTATTTTTATGCATAAGTTATCCATCTTCCTTCATCTCATACTCTTTCATTTTATGTTGTACATTTTCTTGTTGTAAGATTTCTTTTACCTATAGGTAATGTTGATATGTGACAACAACATCTAAAATTCTTCTCTTCAAGTCTGACTGATGCATACTAATAGATGTAGCATGCAAGAGATGTACTCTTCTGCTAAGTGCATTGACAACTTTATTTTCTTTTCCTTTGATATGCTTGATGTCAAAGTTGTATTCACTTAAAAATTTCAGCCATCTTGTTTGTCTGGCATTCAAAGTTGGTTGTTCAAAAAGATATTTCAGACCACAGTGGTATGTTCTTAGTTCAAATATCTTCCCCATGAGATAATGCCTCCACGTATTCAATGTGTAAACAATGGCATCAAGCTCCAGGTCATGTGTGGCATAGTTCCTCTCATGTTCTTTAATATTTCTGGACTCATAACCAATGACATGTCCATTTTGAGTGAGGACTCCACCAAGTCCTTTCTTGCATGCATTTGTACATACCACAAAACTTTCATTTGGGTCAGTAATCCTTAGAACAGGTGCACTAGTAAGTAATTCCTTCAACAGATTTAATTTCTCTTCACACTCAAATGTCCATTCAAATTTAATTCCCTTCTTTTGCAAGGAAGTGATGGGTTGAGAAATATTAGAGAACCATGTTATAAATCTTTTGTAGTAACCAACTAACCCCATAAAAGATCTGACTTCTGAAACATTCATGGGTGATGGCCATCCTCTAATGGATTCAATCTTCTCTGGGTCTATTGCTATACCTTGTTCTGAAATAATGTGCCCCAAGTAATGGATGTGTTCTTGGTAAAAAGAACACTTACTCAGCTTGGTGTACAACTAATGTTCCCTCAGCACTTGCAATACCAATATTAAGTGATATTCATGCTCTTCCTATAACTTAGAATAGACAAGTATGTTATCCATGAATACTATGACAAACTTGTCCAAGTAATTTTTGAATATGCCATTCATTATGCACATAAAGATAGTTGGTGCATTAGATAGTCTAAAAGGAACCACTACAAATTCATAATGCCCATACCTGGTTATAAAGGTTGTCTTATGGATGTATTCTTCCTTCATTCTTACCTAATGGTACTCTGATCTCAAGTATATCTTGGAAAATATATTTTCCCCTCTTAGTTGATCAAAGAGGTCATCAATTCTAGGTAGATGATGTGTGTTCTTTATAGTAGACTTATTCAGTTTTTGAAAGTCAATACACAGCCTCAAAGTTCCATCCTTCTTTTTGACATAGAGTATCGGTGCTCCCAAAGGTGAAACACTTGGGCGTATGTACCCTTTCTTCAACAATTCTTCCAACTACATTTGTAATTCTTTTAATTCTAGTGTGTTCATTATGTAAGGTGTTTTTGACACCGGGGCAACTCCTCGCACTAAATCAATAGAGAAATATATTTCCCCTTTTGGTGGCAACCCTGGTATTTCTTGGAATACATCTTCAAATTATTGTAGTATCAAGAAATATTCAAGGCTTGGCCCCTTTGTATTTTCTAGCTCCTCCACATGGGCTGCATACAATTGACATCCTTTTCTGAAACACCTCTTCAGTTGTAAGGCTGAAATCTCTCTTATAGAGATGGGTCTTGGAACACCTTTCACAGTTCTTTGTTTTCCTTCTTGATCAAGACATCTAAATGTCTTGTTATGACAATATAGGACAACATGATGCTTGTCCAACCAATCCATTCCAATTAGAACATCATAAGACCCCAATGGTATGATATTTAGATCAGCACTAGTATTCACACCATTAAGAATTATGGAACAACCTCTGACCATATCCTAGATTATCCTTTTGGTTCYAGTGGCTAGTTGAACCAAACTTGATTTTCCAAGMTTACTTTTCTCCAAATGTAAACTATCCACTATTTTAGGCTCAATGTAACAATGACTTGCTCCTAAATCAATTAAAATAGAAATAGGATGATCTATGATCTTATCTTCCACCTCAATCATATTGGATTAGTAATTTKCTTGTCGATCATCTAAGGCTACATAAATACTTCCCATGTCTTCTATTGTTGTAGCCTCTTGGATGTTGTGCACAGTCTTCACTATGTCCTTTCTGTGTGGGAAATCCTTGTAAAGGTGATCTTCTTTGCATCCCCAACATTAGATTGGTGGTCTTCCCCTTTTTCCCAAGGATTCATCTTTCTTGGATTCATCCTTAGCATACTGGTCTTGATGATTTTTATTAGGTTCATTTATGTTGAAAGGAGGTTTGAATCCCTTCTTCCTCTAATCATATGTCTCCTTATTCTTATCTTTCCAATATTTCTGCAAGGATTCTATGCCTTTTCCTTGATCATACAAGTACTTATCCTTCCTGATGGTCTCAGTCAAAGTCCTAGGTTCATCATATTGAATCTTCTCTATATAAAAGGTTGGTAATCCACTCAAAAACCTCCATATTTTTACCTTCTCATCATTTATGAACCTTACATACTTTAACAACCCCAAAAACTTCTTCTCATACTCTACCATCGTTTCGCTTCCCAACCTAAGTTCAAAGAACTCCTACTTTTTCTTGTCATAGAAGTGCTCCAAGAGGTACTCCTTCTGAAAATACTTCTTAAAATGATTCCAAGTGATCTTATTCTCATTAATATGCTCAAGTTGATTCAGTTGGTCCCACCACATAGTAGCTTTCCCATGTAAATGGTAGGTGGAAATTATGGATTCTAGGTTTGATGAATATTTATGCAATTGAAAATATCTCTTGAGTCCAAGCAACCATGCCTCATCATCATATTCCCTTTCTCTTTCACCATCAAAGGATGGTGGCTTAAGCTTCCTCGACTCTCCTTGCAAACTGTCCAATTCATGTATTCTTCTTTGGTGCCTAACAAGAGACACCTATGGACTACTTATGGAATCTTCTGATGCATAAAAATTTCTTGTTGAGTGAGGAGGTGAGTGATGTCTATGGGTTCTACTAGCATTTCTTGAATAACCATCTCTTCCACGATCATCTCTTCTTTCATGATACTTGCCTTCTTCTTCTTGTTTTGAGCCATTCTTTGTTTGCCTATGCAATTGATTTAAGCTCTACATCACTCGAGCATTTATCTAATTTTGTTCTCTCATTAGTCTCCCATTTTATGCTTTGTAGCTCTACACTTCTATTTTCAGGCTTCTTACAATTTCTATCAATGTTTCTTGCTCCCCTCTTCCCTTGTTCCTGTTGGATTATGTCTCTGCATTACCAACTCTGATATTTTGTCCTTTGGCCTCTTTATCATTGCTGGAATCTCTCTCTCCTTCTTCCATTTCTTAAATACGCATTATGAATTGATATGTTTAAACCCCTTAATTCTGAAAAATGTGCAAGTGGCCATTTTGTTAGAATTAAGCATATGATAAACAAATTTTTCCAAACAATCCTATAGGTCCTTTCAATTCATGAAGAATATACATATCAGTCTGCATCATATAACACTTCCATGTTATCCCTTGGAAAATACAAAATTTTAATTCTGCAAAAGAACTTCCTTCAAACCACTTCCCCTCGGTGACCACGGCTTGAAACTGCAGGATTAATCCTTCTTAGTGATTTTCTTTCTTCAAAATCAAAAATTTGGCCACTAGCCCCCTTTTATTTTGATCAAAGTCTAAGATGACCAAGTGCTTAGTTGATATGCGCCTATTCAGAGATTTGGAGCTTCTGGGCTCTGAAACTTAGGAATTCAAAGGTTTCACCTTCATCACACTTCATTTTCCCCGAATATCGAACTTGAGATCTTTCGAACAAACCTTTCTTCGGAGCTTCTGGGCTCCAGTGCTTCGGAACTTCGGGCTTCGAATTTTCTACCTATACCACACAACATTCCCTCTGAAATCCAAACTGGTGACCTCCTAGAGAGGCTCTTCGAAGAATCACTACTCCAGTACTCCGGAGCTTCGGACTTCGGAGGTTTTTACTGCATCACACTCCCATATCCTCGAATGTCGAATCTCTGAACTTATGGAGTCTCACTAGCAACTACGCATCAGAGGGTGATACATGGCGAAAATACGGAAATGACACGTGGCCCATTCTACAAGTGACATGTGTCAATCTATAATTGGCACAAAAGAATTGTGAAAGGAACAAAAAAAGATGGCACATGGCATGCTTAGAGTGGGTCTGCATCACCCTAGGTGATGTCAACAAGCCACGTCACTCCAACACTCTATGACCTCGAAACTCCGGACTTCAGAGTATTTCACATCAGAACATTACAAAACTTTTGAACATTGAACTGGCTAATCTCATGAACCACTGCTCTCCAGAGATTTACTACTTCGACACTCCGGAACTTCAAATTTTGGAAACTTCTCAACATAACACAACAAATCTCTCGAACGTCGAACTTTCGAACATACACTATCTGGAGCTTCAAAGTTTCGTAGCTTCGGGACTTCGGGCTTCAGAGGTTTCTTCTCAACATAACACAAAAAATGTCTCAAACGTTGAACTTCCTAAGAATCGCTAATTTGTGGACACGTGTCCCTAACCATGAACGGTTTGGATTGACTCCGAACTTCGAGACTTCGGAGAAAACTTTTCCAAGTGACATAAGGACTAAAACTCTCGAATGCCGAATATTTGATAATATGTAAACATGCGTCCCAGACAACAGACAGTCCTGATTTTCTCCGGAGTTCGGGACTTCGAGATATTTTCTTCCTGGCATCTTAAGGACTCACTTCTCCTAGAGTGTCAAACCTTCGAACTGTCATGAGATCTATGGTTCACACTCACTCACACGCAGATCTAGTGGCTGGGATCTGATCTTCTCCAATGTGCTTCACCTCTTGATATGTGCTTGATCAAACGGCCTAGATCTATCCTTGGCCAAATCCAACAATCAAGTACTCCTCTCAGTGATATACAATGTAGATTCACTCCAAAACTCTGGCGTTTTGGGCTTTTGCCTCTTTTATGACAAGAAATTAAAAAATCCAATGAAATGAAGTCTGAAGGACTTCGATGCTTAACCACCATTCTCCTTTTCTATATCTGATGGCTATGAAGGGCTCAGACCTTTTCAAATAGATCTAATGGCCCGGGTCAAATATTGTGGCACAAATCAATAGCTATTGTGGTTTCTCGAACCACTACACCTTCTGATCTTTCAAACACAATTAAGGTGTGCTCTCAGCACCTTCCTGGCACTCATGGACGCTTTATAACTCAAAATTTGGCCATTTCGACAACAATTCTCTGTTAACATTTTTTTTTCAATTTCCACTTATAGGGCCCATCCAGGCTCAGTGTTGAAAACCGGAGCTCTGATACCAATCTGTAACGTACCCAGCCACCCACAGGCTAGGCATGCTAACTTCAAGTTCCCTCTCTAGACTAATTTGACCTCTGATCTAACTTTAAATAACAAGGATGCATGAAATATTCACATGCATTGATCAAGATTCATGCTAAACATAAAAGAAATGAACCATATGACATGCACAATAATAACCAGCAAGCATGCATATTATAGATGTGAAATTCATAGATAGTTAAATACACGATGGAATAAATCATACACGGGTAAATAACCATAACAAAGAGCACTTATCTTTTCTAAAAACAAGACACCAATTGGCTACATACCAAGGACGTTCCACACAACCATGGACACTGTTGTTCCAAGACTCAACAACAATGTCACCCCCAATTCAGGGCTATGAATCCACAAGGATGGTTTTAGAGTGTCACTCGGCTTCCCAAACCAGTTAGCACTCGAGATCTCATAGGCTTCACAGCACCCATAGCACCAAGTAACCATCTCTCTTCTACCCAGCCTGCACAACCCAAGAGAATGGACCCCCTTCTCTGCCATGCAGTTCCTCAATTTGTCCCTCTCCTTCCAAGGATCCAGTGCAGCTGGTCCAAAATCTCCATGTTGGGACTCTTAGGACTCGTAGCTATGAGAAAACCTGAGCCCGGACCAAAGAATCTCATACATACAGGTCTTGACTCATGGCTGGAATACACCAACGGTCTCTACAACCAACAATACCATGGCTTCCCTTCAACATTTTTTTTTCCTTTCCCAAGCAAAGACACGATTGAGGAAAGATGAGTGGGTGGTGGAATGAACTAAAACTGAGAGTGAACGAAATGGTAAGGCAATGTCTTGCAAAATGAGCGAGTGAGTGAATGGGAGGAGAAAAGCAACCAACAGAAGAACCAGCATGAGAACATGAGTGAGAACCCCCAAACAGACCAAGGACGGGTTTATGTAATTCTTGGAATTAAGGAACCACTTGGCCTTCCCCCCCCCAATAAGCTCATGTAACTATTATTCTCCATTAAAACAATAATGGGTAATTAAAATATAAAAATAAGTACTTAGCCCCTCAAGCCCCCTCTCTTATGGAATCATAGCCCCTATAACTCTTTTCCTTATCTGTCTAGAAACCAGTGATGTATTTATTATTAATAATGCTCAAAACGTTACATTTCCTAGGCACACTAGCCTCTTTCAATTGTTTAGGCACTCTGGCCTTTCATAACTTAACAAAATACATTATTTAATATGGGGCTCAAAACTTAGGGTGTTACAAATGAGATATTTATTCTTGTGGAAAAATTATTGAATGTATGGGCCCTATAAGTGATGAATCCATAATCATTTTGATGTAGAAAAGGTAGTTGAATGGATCATATGCAAAAATTAGAGAGTTGAGGTTCTGAGGCTCGTGAAAGTGTATAGTGTGATGGAAGCAAGAAAGAAAGTATGAAATTGTAGAACCGAAAGTGAAGAATACATATATGAAAGAAATGTAATTAAGGAAGATCCAAGTAATGAAGCATGTTGGAGAAGTCAAGAGAACTTTCTGAAGCACATTAAGGAATATCGGTATTTTCAAGGTGGCAGGGTGGAGCAAGGAAGGATATTGGTGTCTCCTATAGGTTGGTGATTGTAATCATTATTGTTGAGATGGTGCTTAGTTAAGGGGATTGGTGTCTCATGTAGAATGGTGCCTGCAAGAATCATAACTGTGGGTTGGTGTCTACATGATTTTATGAAAGAATTATTTTATGGTTTTCTCCCATTTGGGTTTCCACATAAAATATATGTGTATTGTGATTTTGTTGACAAGGTTAATTTTCTGCATTGTGAATTATAATATATGTAATGTTTAATGAAAGTTGAAAAGAGTTTTAAATTGTTCAAACTATGCAATACTGATTCAACTCCCCTTGCTAAATATTAGTGTATATTCCAACCCAATGTTCCCTCTTCCACGTTGATCTAGTATCTAAGTGTCCACATGCAAGTCACTCCTCCTCTAATTTTGTGTCACATGTCCTTATGAGCCCAATGCTACTCTCATGTGAATCAATGTGGTCACTAATATCCAATGATCCTCCTCAACATATGTGTCCAAGTCCACACGCAACCTCAATAAATTATGCTTCTCAACCTAAGTGTCCTCAATTTAAGTTCCTAGTCTCCAAGGTGTATATCAAATGGTCCCAAGCTCCTAAGGATAACTTCCCTCCTCAAAGTAACCCTCCTCCTCCTAGGTAGTACCTCCCATAATCAAGCAACCAACTCCCCCATTATGTGCACTAATGGATTAGTCATTACGTCGATTAGAGTAACAACCTCCTAGGTAAGGGTGGATCTACATTTCCCTAGGGGGTTTGTTTAACAAAAAGAGGAATTGTAATGAACATCCCTACCCTTGCCATGAAATAATGGTTTTAATGAACGTAACTAGAACATACTGCACTTGGAATCACATGCATCAAAGTATTCAAATCCCGATTGACCGATAGTGAGGCTAATTTTCTCTTATCTCATTCCAAATGTCTGAGTTATGAAGAATTGTACCTAGAATTATTTCAAGTCTACGTGTGGGTTTAATATGGTGATTAGATTGGAAATAATGCATAGCATGGGGTATTTATTTTTAGTGAGCAGTTTTTCGTTTTGGTGAAACTTGTCTTCGAAGTGGTGTTGTCTAGATTTTTTTAGGACAAAAAGGGATGCCCTTCCTCCAACTCAGTGCCATTTTCTATCTTCAATTGTGGCTCCTTCCTTTTCCACCGCCATGGTTTTTATTTTGAGAGATAAACCATGGATTAATGTCATTATCATAATGGTTTTTATGTTTTATGTGATTTAAGTGATTTCAAGAGAGGAGTGAAGCATTGTGATAGAATATGTATGAAACCCGACATGGGGTTCTAAATATTTTTTCTCGATGGGACCAGTGGAAGGTTGAATTTGAGCAGCAAGAAAATTCAAATAATGACAGGAAGGATACATGTACGATGGACTTGGCCCAGCACATTATGGAGCTACAGGAATGGAAACAAGAGCTTGATGATTTTATGACCCTTCATCGAAAGAAGCAACTAGAACTCTCTTTACATGTTATTTTAGTGCACAAGTGGGTAAATATCATAACTCTCATTTGGGTATTTATTTGTCTAAATACTAGACTCTTTTAGGTCATTCAAGTTCTACTCAAGTTTTAGTGGTTAGTAGATCCTCTAGGGATTTTTCAAAGAATGAGGAAGCTCATCACTCTATCAAACATAAGTTGGAAGTTGAAGCAATGGATTTTTAAGTTGCAACTAAGTGAGAGGATGAAAATTTCATGGAAGCTAAAGAGTTAGACATGAGGTACCTAAAAAACATGACAAACCACTTAGGACATTAGCTCTAGTTTTTTCACCTTGTTAATTAGAATATGTTTTGTCATAGTGTGCTTCTCCTTAAGAAAATTGTTATGCAATATACATGTAGAAATGCAATAGTCTAGAAAGAGGAAGATTGTAACTTAGACCTACTGATATCTCAACCCTCTATCTTGGACAGTTGGCTTTGGCCCTATTTTAATTTTTTGTTTGTTTTTTAGATGTTTGTTTTGGCCATAGCATTTGGTAATATAAATTGATATCTATCACGGTTAAAAAAAAGGTTTGGGTAAAGATCAACTTGTGCATGGTATCATTGAAGGAAAAATAATTCCAGATAACTTTTTATGATTTATTTCTTAGCAATGGCCTCGTATGTTTTGGCAAATCAAAATATTTTAAAAATATTTTTCCAAACCAAATTCTTAACTGTATATCTTTTAAGCCACTCAATCCTTTTGGATGCTTAAGAGATCAAAAGTCAAGATAGATCTATGCAGGATAGGGTGTATATATATTTTCTACTTACTGTATAGTCTAATTGTTTTTATATTTGACACTCTAGGTTGTATTATTTTATATTTCATTTGTTTTATTAGAGATGCATTAATCATGTTTTATAGTACGTTGAAAAGTTGAAGTCAAGTGATTCTATTCTCTGTTGGAAAAAGTGATTCTATTCTAAGGAGACAACGTACTATAATCATATGTTAGACTCATATGGATATAAATACACATCTAAAATATACTCATTTAATTTAATTTATAAAAACATGATTGAAAGAAAAGGAATAGACAAGTTTGTGAAGGCGTGGACTACGTATACTTATAAATACTTTATGAAAGCTTTATTATTTCCCAAGATTATATTTGGGTTCTTATTGCACAATTTAGGTGGAGGGAAAAGAAGGGACTCTTCTAGGGGCCTAAGCCATTGATGAGATATCACCATAGAAGAGTTAGAATTCCAACCTTGTGTCATGACCTACAAGCCAAGGAAAAATCTCAATAAGACAATTTTTATGGGGTGTAGGCCTCTCAAAAAGTAACAGAGGCATGTAAAGATTTTCTCAGGGTGGATGAAAAATGGTCCTTGAGTGTAAAAGGCAAAAGATAGCTTGAGTACAAGACCTGTCTATCAAGTACAAATAAAATTCAGCCCTAGTTTCGTGTAATGATTAAGACATCAATGTTTAAATAATAATGACATTTACATGTATTTTTGAAATATAAAGGGAAATGTTTGGTTTGATATGTTTTTGAACATAGAGAGTTCATTAATTAAGAAATAGTATACTACCTGAGTTTATGTTGAGGAGTTCAAAATTCTAAAAAATGAAAGTGATATATTACTTAATATATAGGGGTCAAGGGGTCAAGGGGTATTTTTAATATATTAATAAATACAGATATCGAGATGGTTTAGAATTTGATATCAAGAGGGAGGTGTTTGAATAAGTGAATTTGGACTAGACTTTTCATAGAGGAATCTTTGTGTACTTCTATGTTAGTACTCTCTCTTCTTGGTTTCTTCTTTGGGAAAAAGAAGAGGAGGCATCTTGTGGGTAATTTGGACCCTTTTGACTTCATTGGATGATGCAAATAGATAGTTTTATTAGAATCTGCAATAATCTCAAATCCATTTCTTAGTTCAAATAAAATAAGGAAGAAAAAAAAGGTAGTACATTAGAGGTATTAAAAAATGTCACAAAAGAAATGAATACATAGGATATCTAGTGAAAATAAGGGGGTTTTAAAAGTGTGGCAGTTGCAAGGAGCATTCTCTTTGATCCCAAAGGAAATGATAAAATTAACTTTGCTTTGGGATTAGGTATCGCCACTAAGAATGAGGTTGAGGCATTGACTATGTTACAAGGACTACAATTGTTAAAATCACTGGGTGACGCATGTTATAGTTGTTCAATATTCTTTTGTCATCATAAGGTTCCTCCCTAGACAATATATTCCTCATAATCGTAGCATCAACCACTTGGTTCAAAGAATTTTGGAACAAGACAAAAAAATTTAAACTATCTCCTTCTTTTAGGTAAGCACATCGAGATCATTAATACATATCGCAATGGCCTTGCTAATATAGTAGTGTAATTAGGCAAAGGATTTATTCGAATAAAAGTGGGGACACCACATCCCATGCTCCTCCCATGATAACAATTCTCATTAATTTTATGACAGTAGTAGCACACAAGTGGTTATACATTTCAATTGGGTTTAGCTTGGGTGGTTGGGAGGAATGATTGTTATCCACCCCACACAAGGTTCAATTCATGCAAGTGATATGTTGAGCTCTTAACAAGTATATTGTTGTAATGGATTTGATCCTTGTTGTTGATCGACCTTGTGTCTTGAATATTCTAGGGTTTACCCTAGGTACCCTCCTCAAAATCAAGGGAAGTACTCGGGGGTTTTCCTTGGGTAGTGTAACCTAGAAAAAAAACACAAGTGGTTATACCAAGCTCGAAAGGAAAAACATTTATGGTACCCATTCCTCCCTCCATTTTGATACACCAAATTATATATGTTCATGATTATGAAGAGAATTAAGGATTGCCCCCTTCGTATATGTGGTGTTTTTATTTTTGTTATGTGGATCTACAATACAACGCTCCTCCTCCTATTGGCCCTCGAGCCCTACAATTTCAATCTATAAGCTTGTGGGATTGAGGCAAGGGTGCATATTGGTGTTCTGTGAAAGGGTATTGAAGCCTAGTGGAATCAACTTCTGATCTGGGGGTTAATCATCATGGGGGTTTCAATGGAATAATGTAGGAATGAGAGATGTGTATAGTGTGAATTGGTTTAAGTTAAATAGTAGATGAAGAGGTGTGAACAGGGA
>SNQJ01S0051153.1:68501-81604 GCA_010110895.2 Picea sitchensis
GATACCTACTTTCATCATCGGTAAGTTGTCTCGCATTTGTTAATGGTATACCTTAATGATTGGTAATCAAACGAAGTCTCATTTTGTTCGACCTCAACTCCTTTATTCACACGATGTAGACTTGCACCTTTGGTAGATTGTGTAGAATACTTGAAGACATCAGTTTATAGTCATAGCTTTCCTAAGTTGTTGCTACCTTTCATTGGACCAGTACCTATGTGACTTTAGTGATCATGGGAGATCAGATTGTACCCCATTGTATACAAATATCTTCAAATCAATTTTGAGACTAGTTTTACTGGGCCTTGTTCATGACTATGACATCCTTTGGCATTTAGACACCTTTGTATTGCCTATTCATGGTCATGGACATTTGTTTGGTATATTTTCACATGGATATATAGTGTAATTCAAATTGGCATCCATGTGTGCAAAGTCAGTACATATTGTAATGAGCAAGTAGTTCTTCCAGTTGGGTCCCCATTACTCCACTTCTGTGTCTTATAATGTATTTCATCCATCGCAACTACTCCTCTGACCTCACACATTAGGGGGCATCTGTTATAGAAAGATTTGCCTCACCCTATGCAAAATTGCACATAAGGCCTTTTTCCATTTCCCTATGCAGACTTGAAGTCCCTTTTTGCAAGTCCCAGAGATAAAAACATTATTTTTCCACATATACGCACCCTACCTATAGTACAACATGTGTATACGCAATTTTCACCACTACAGCCTGCGCACATCAGGATGTGTGCCCAAAATTAAAAAATGGTGTTGGGTTTGCATGTCACATCACGAGATCTATGGTCCTTGGCCTTCCATATACTGGAAACATTCTGACTCGACCCTTCAGTTCCAATTGAAGGATACAAATGGGCCAAATCCGAGCTATGAAAAAGAGGAGAAGAATTCAACTTTGAGAGAAAAGTTACTTTGGATAAATTATTCACTTCATATCGAGTCTACATCCCTTTGTCATTTTAAGTATGAACACATTGTTCAACCCCCAATATCTTCCCTACTTGATTGAGAACCTCATTGTCTCTCTTATATAAGATTGTCTTTGGTGGAGGATTGAAGTGGTGGAGGCCCAGCTGGAAGGAACTTAGTTTCTCAGTTCCCAACCGTGCTGACATGGAAGTTTGTAATTCATTCACTTTTGTTGATTACATTTTAATAGAAATAATTGTTTCTCGTCCAATTAATATCTTGCAAATATTTGAATTGTTATTCCATGGGCATATTTGTTATGAATGTTGATTGATTATGCTATTGAATGTGCTAAAATTATATATTTTCACCATATGCTTGTGTTTATTGGTTTGATTCAAGTGCTCAACGGTGGACTTCATCGAACGTCCGGACGAGGTAGGCCTTTTATCTTGTCTTGCTAGCATATTTGTTTATATAGCATACATGAGATTAGAGTTGATTTATGCAGTCATTTCCGTATGTTGTGGTTTACCCCTAGCCATAGAGAGATTTTCCTTATAACACAATTCTAATAGTATCGATTTGGTAGATCCACATGGAAGGAGTTTTTGATAATACATGGGGGGCACCAGGTAATACTAGTAAAGGAAGTACAATTAAGGATTGAAAGGCCAAGTCAATAACTCATGAATAGATCATATATTGGTCATCACCAATTGGCTCAGAAAGAGAAAACTTTTCACAAAGTGGGAATTGAACCTAGGTGGGGATTATAGGAAATTTTCCTCACAACTACTCAAGCTACACCCAATTGGTGTAAGTTTTTTGGAATATATAGAGAGAGAGAGAGAGATAGAGAGGGGGGGGGGAGGTATACATTCAATTCACATTTTTATGATAAATTCTACTTCAATATAATGGGTGGCCTAACAATTAAGAACATAGGTGGGGGGGTTATACATTCAAGTCACATTTTTATGATAAAGTTTACTTCAATATAATGGATTGCCTAACAATTAAGAACATAAGTAGTACAATTTATGGATTTAAATTGTGTTTTTCATTTAAAATATTCTCAATGTTTCAAGTAGACTCTCTTTAAAGGTCATGGATTCGAATATAGAGGTGGTAGGGTATATACACTTTGATAGACTAATTAGTCAAATAAATCCACGAATAAAGTCTCTTACCCCAAAAATAAAAGGATCTCATAATGTCTTACTAAATTATAACCTTAAATTAAATTATTATTGTTTATTATAAAACTTGTAAAATTTAATAAATAATATTTTCTTATATCTTTTTCCCCAAGGGTTAGCTCAATTGGTCTTGATGCCAGACATGCGTACTCTCCCCGAAAATCGGGGAGGTCACAGGTTCGACTCTCATGCTCCTTGGGGATATGGTTTAACCCACTTACCATCCATGAATCATGAGGGAGTATTTGGTGGGTTTTTCGCGAATCTTTTTTCTCTCTGTGTGTGTGTGTGTGTGTGTGTGTGTGTGTGTGTGTTTAAGTTTAAGTTTAAATTATTATTATAACATCTTAGTTTTTTCCATAGAAAAAAATTCTAATAATTTCTTATCAACATTTGAAAGGTACAAAGAGTCAAGGGTCATAACCCCTAAAATCTAGTAGAGAACATTTATAGGACACACTCAAACACACAATTGAGTTTTTTTTACATATATCAAATAGTGAGTAAAAGTGATCTCCTATGCATGTTCCTACCCAAAAAAAACCTTGTCTACATATTATTACAATAGGCTAAATAACTCAAAGATAAACTAAAATCCCATCAGGTTTAAAGGAACAATTGTAGAAACTAGGACTAAATCCCTCCACCCATATCTTTCACTTTGAGCCTCCTTAGTTTGAGAACTAGGTGGAAATAGAGAAAAGATCAAGTGGAATGAATTTCATCGTCCTAGGCTTACATGAGATTATGACTTTGGCTATGTGAGATTCGAGAGAAATTACTTCATTGTGCCTATGTTCACAACCTCTAACAATGATATAATTATGTAGACTAGGAAGAAACCATAATTGAAGACCACCCACCATCATGGAATCCTAGTTGTTGACTACTTCCTTCAAAGAGTATTTATCAACATCTAAAACATCCTTGTCTAAATATCCCTCAAAATTAGGAATCTACTCAACCTGAAAAACCAAATTTGTTGAAAAAGCAAGATTTCCTTCCGTTGAGGAAATAAACTCATTCTAAGTTGCACCAACAAAGGTTCTGAACATTCTCCCTTGTGAAAATTTGGCTCCATACACTCCTCTCTAGCGACACTTAACAATCTAGGAAAATAGAGGATATATAAAACTCACTAAGATAACCCTCCCAAAAATCCACCAGCTCAGAATCTTTTCCAAGAATCAAATCATCCACCTTAATATAAAGCTTACTATGAGCAAGATAAATTACCAAGGTTTTTTTAATCTCTCTTGAAGGAGTGTCATTTACTACCTTACAATCCACAACCAATTTCATATCTTTTGGTGAATGACACTCATTTTCACTATTTGTATGCAAGGACTCTTTTAAGACAGTGATGCAGAATGTGCCCTCTATTGTGGTAATATTTGCATCGAAAAGGAAAACTTTCATAATCAAGATCATGGACCCACACTATATTATCACTCTCCAGAGAATTTTTTTTTTAACAACCCACCATTGGTACTCATGAGAATCAGAGGATGAGGGACCCCTTCAATTTGAAGATTTTTTGAAGCTACATGCTAAAATGATCCAATAGAATCTTCAATGGCATTAAATAACTTTGGCTTCCAATAGTTAAGAGGTAGCTCTAAGAGATGAACCCACAATAGTTGTAGGTCCCTTCTCATGGTAGAATAGTTGAAATTTTTAGGCGAGGGGATAAGCACGAGACCAGTTTCCTCATATAGCCATGGACCACCTATGGAAATTATCTCTTTTCCAATCAGATTCTCAAAGAGAAATGAAAAAACACCACTACATAAAGTAGATATTTTAATTGTACGTATTGCAAGTATCAACCATTCCTACCCTATACAGTGAACCAACTCAGCTAATGAGTACTTCTTTCCATTGAAATATATAATCAAGCTCTCTCACTCAACTCTGTTACACCTTCAAGAATCCAATTATACAGCACGAAAACCTTTGTCTCACCATGCCTAGTCTCAATGCATTTTTTTTCATACAGTATGCAAGGACTTTTTTAGTAGTTATCCACCTTACCTCCACCATAGTTTGAAACCTAGATTTGAACTTGGATATCCATCAAATTAAGTATCAAAACCTTATTCAAAATTAGGGACATCTCAATTGAAACCCTTCACTCTATGAAACCTTATTGTCACTATACAAGTAGAACCATTTGCTCTGTCAAAACACTAGGTTGTTGTTGGACTACAATTTTTATTAAACCAAAACCCGTAGGAATTATTCTTCGCCACAATCATCAGAGTTAGGATTCAGGAGAGGGGGTTAACCCATGTTGCGAAACTTGCGAGAAGCATTGAACCCAATGTCCAAAAATCTCCCCCCCCCCCAATGTGTGTTGGGCGAGTTTCGAACTTGAGACTTGTCACTCTGATACCATTTGTTGGACTATGATTGTCGTTAGACCAAAACTTGTAGGCATTAGTCTCCGCCATAATCGTCGAAGTTAGGATCCATGAGAGGGGGTTAACCCATGTTGCAAAACTCATGGGAAATGTTGAACCGAATGTCCAACTGTTGTTGTATAGTCATAACTGTGACTCTTACGAAACCCTTTGCTTAAATGAAACATTGGTTGGCTCAAACTAGAACTTAAAGAAACCAATGGATAACTAGATATCTCAAACTAAATTCTAAACATTGGCTAGCTCAAAACCCTAATGCCACCAAACAGAAAAGACCCTCAATTCTATCAAAACATCAAGTTACCATCCAAAATCATCATTGTCACAAAACCCTATACTATATACATTATTATAACATGTTATATCCACCACAACCTAATTAACATAAAATTTTAAGATATATTCTCAAATCTTTATATTTATTAAAATTTAACTTTCAAATATAATTATAACATCTTGGATCAACCATGTCATGCTAAACATATAAGTTTATGCTTTTTACTCATCTCATGTAATGGTTAAAAGGAAAAGAACATAATCAAATTTTTATATCGTTACTAAATAAAGAATAATGCCTTAGTTGTATGTTTATTGTCATGCACTCTTTTTCAACAAAGAAATTTCCCTTATATATTAGAAATATAAGAGTCCATTGTACATAAGCATGAAAATTAATCATCGTTGTAACTAATCATCCATTAAATTGAATTTTTGCAGATTCTGACGGCCCCATGACTTGGGGAATCTACACAACCTTTCAAACAATCCGATGAATGAAATACGTCCACCCAAGGATCAATGACCAGCAAGGAGCTAATCTAGATATCTAGAACCAAAAAAATCAGTAAAGGGATAGAAAGAGAGATGGACCTTCTTGTCCATCCTTCATTAGAGAATATTTTAGTATCCCTTCCTACAGATCTAGAGCTTGTTTAGAGAGATCATATGCTTCTCGATTCAACACTCTGAATAAATTCATGAAGTCTAGTACTGAAAAAGTCGGAATGAGGGACATAATCAACTCTTTCTAAAAATTCAATCCCATGGCTTGAATGTCACTGATCTTGTTCAGTCAGTCGAGAACAACGTTCGAGTCATCGATCACCTAAAGATCATAAATATGAAGTCAAATAGTTAGGGAAAGAAGAGCCCAAACTCCTAAAAGTTATTCTCTGTTGTTAGTGCTCGGACCATAGTTGAGCAACCACCTGTAGCTAGTTTGTCTATTTATCCTAATTACTTCACTCACTCCGCTACACTTCCCATTTCTTTGAGCAACCCCATCAAACCAGGGTACTAGTATTCTTTACAATATATTTAGAGGCAGTTTAGTTTTTGATATAGGTTGAGGCTTCTTCATAGAATTCCTTAGCCAACCCATTGTTCTGTAGAAGGTTGTCCTACCTTAAACAATGCAATGTTCATTTTCAAACATATATTCCAACAGATAATAGAAGGCAGCATGTGCCAACTAGGGTGCTTGTGGTACCAATCCTTGAAGAGCATTTGAAGGTTCCTACTTTTCCACCCAATATTTATCTTTAGAGCTACCAACAATCATGTCCAAAGCTGTTAAACAAAAGTTCAATGCAACATCAAATGTTGAGATGTGTTTAAGTCATTTTTACAAAAGGGACATATGCCCAAACCCTGCCACCCTCTTCTTTGCAAATTCTCCCCAGTGAGAATCATGTTCTCCATCATGCACTCAATAAGACATGAATGTTTAAAAAATGATGGCAGTAACGTGCATCTTTAGTTCTTAGGTAACTTCACCTTAACATGTGATTAATACAGATTTTATAATGATTAAAGATTGTAAATAAAGTTAATAAAGTGTCATTTTTAAATGAATATTAAATTTTATTTTTAAATAATAATAATTGTTTTTATTGTAGATAGGTTTTATTATTTTTGAAAATAAAATTTGTATAAATTTTTAAATTTATATAATTGTTTAAAAAAATATAATATTTAATATATTTTTGTATATGGGTTAATTTAATTAATTGTTATTAATATTAGTTTAATTAATTGTCTTTAATATTGATGGACATTTAGATAATTCAATATCAATAGATATCTAACGAAATTTTTCTTGTATGAAACATATTAATCTACAACAAATTATGAAAACAATACACAAATATTTATTAAATTTTTCAACAAAATTTTTCATATATGATGATGATGGTTAATTTCCATTGAAATCATAATTGGTTTATTGGACCTTAAGAATGGTAAGGGATTACTTGGATTTCTTTAGAATTGTATTTATGTGCTCAAAAAGCATTAAGAGAAGTATTCCAAGATCATTATAATTTTGATGACTTAGCATGCTAGGAAAGTTGATATTGTGATAAATATTTTGAAATTGTGATCTAATTTGGCTATACGTAGGACACTCTTAAAGAAATTGTTTTTCATCTGCAACCCTCTTAATGTCACAAAAATGATAGATTCTTTCATCCCATGACATTTTGGGAATTTTCAAATGCCCAATTTCATTATAGAGCTCATGAGAGTTTGTTTTTGTTTTAGCAATGCTGCTTTTCTTCTTTACGTTATTCAAAATAGAGAGATACTTTTTATCTTCTAGATTAGAACTAACCAGCTCCTTGTAGTATCTTAATTTCCTTGTATCCTCTAATTCTTTATCGCACCATAGATTCTCCTTAAATTTAGATGTAATAATATTTTTAATATTATAGATATTCTGCAAAATGACTTATTCGTTTATTCCTCAATGATTTAGCCAAGACTTGGCATCTTTATGTCATCCCTACTTGAGCCACGGGTAGTTTTTTCTGGAGTTTCAAGCAATTTTTTGGAGCCACTTGTCGAACATGTTGTTTATCTTTCTCGTGTACATTAAGTACCTAATCATAGTTGTGCCCTTAATGGAGGAAAGATTTTCTTCTATGAGGAGGACATGATCAAGTGTATTTCCTTTAATTTTGAGATTATAAGTTATAAAATTATTTTGGATCTACTCTATCTTTCTCCATGATTCTCTAAAGATATTGCATCCCCAAACTTCACATCCATATAAGATAACAGGGGTGATGAGAGTCTCAAAGAGGGTTTTTTTTTATCCCATAGACAAAGGTTTGTTAATTTACAATTGTTTTCAAACCCGTAATAAGTTATCCACCGTCCATTTATCATTTTATCAATGCTATAGTTCCAATTGATCTTGTAATGAATATTGATTCAAAGATATTTGTATGAATGCACTTCCTCCAAGATGTTGTTGTCATATACGAAAGTATCGTAGGTGATGTTTTGGGATTTAATTATCATAAACTTTGTTTTGTCAATGTTCACAGTCATACCCATACTAGAGAAAAATTTATTGAGAATTCTTAGTTGCTTACCAAGATCATAAGGACTCGTCGCCATAAAAACAATATCATTGAAATAAAAAAGAAAAATTATAACTATATATCAATAAGAGTCGAGCCAACACAACCTACATATTTTAAACAATTTTTTAACTTATATATATAGATAAACATCAACCATTCATATCATTTAATTGGATTTTTAAAATCATACTGTCATAATTATTCAGTTCCATGATGCAAGCATGTACATTGGAAACAAACTTCTACTCTATCAAATTGGCCACTGAATTTGTGGCAATGTTAATTCTTTGCACACAACAAGGAGGTCATATCTATTAAGTTAAGGGATTGTGTTTGATCGAAAGTCGTTGCATACTGGTCTCTCACATGCATTGTTGGTCAAGGGTTCATGATGCCATGTTGAACCTTGTTGTACATTTGACATACTTACACACCACCCCCATAAGCCCTCCAAACTTTATTCATACACTGTACAATAAAAATAATATATCGAGTTTACATTGTGCTCAACGATATTTATCTACATACTATTTATTACATAGATTCCAAAATAAAATAGTCTTACAAAAAATGTAAGATTAATATACTATTTATTACATAGATTCCAAAATAAAATAGTCTTACAAAAAATGTAAGATTAATATTTTTATGATAAAAAATGTAACATCAATGATTTAAAAAAAGTTTGGTTTAATAACAAATTTAAACCTCAAACAAATTTGTTATAAATACAAATACCATAAATATAAATAACGCTTAAATACAAATACTATAAATGTAAATAAAGTTTATAAAATGAAACTTTAGTATTTAAATGTAAATAAAACTTTAGTATTTTGCAAAGTTTCTAACAATAAAACTCCATAACAAATATTTATAACACTTAAAGTTTTCATTGCCACATCAATTCAACCAGATCATAATCATGCACACACAAAAAAATAGAGGTTATAATCATGCGCACATATAATATATAGGCCTATATATAAATGCTTGATTGTATAATATATAGGCATATATATAAATGCTTGATTGTACATGTTATAGGTTCCAATGCCTAAATGAGTTTTGATATTTTAAAAAATTGAAAAGAATAGTGAACTGTAGGTTGGTTCCCCTTCCCAGTTGTTTCACTCAAATCTACAATTGGTGTGAGAAGGGAATCGTAGGGATTTTGGCCACTTGTGTCGAATGGGAGATGTAGGATACCATTCGCTTGTTGGAAGGGGCCATGGGCCTCAGGACTTCCTAAGAAACTAGAATTTGTGTTAGTGGATGAAATATCTTTGAAACTACTGAGTGATAACTGCAAGTGAGACTATTTGTGAGTGATCATTGACTCTTGTTAATGAACTATCATGGGTGTAAGGTATATAAATTGTCGAGAAGGAGGTCGAGTACCTATGTCATGGTGTCACTAATTTCTGACCATCGCTAAACTCTGGTATAGCTATATTAATCCACTCTAATCCCTATATGGGTTTCATTGGCGGGAATGCTATCGGTATTTATTCATTGTACTTTCGATGTGCCTTTTGGGATGTGGTATCATAATTTTTCACGTTCCATGTACATGTGTGATATGGTTGAATCTGATTGTTCGAACCTTCAATGTTTCCAATGGTCCTATATCCCATACCAATCATGTGTGAGATCGTTGTCCTATCTGATACCATGTACTATATTCATGACTTCTCCCAGTGTCTCGAATATGGAAAATTTGTAGACCTGACATCTTGTCCTATCATCCTATTGGAACAGACCTTGCCCTGACCTTCTAATGGATGTGGAATAATAGTTGTTTTGTACCTACCTATCTAATTCCTATGCTAACTCCCGCATTGTTTTGATCATTCATGGTGCATTTGACCCCTATGGGACATAATACACCTTCAGTCAACTCCCATTGATGAGTCCTTTGAGTGGTTGACCCTATAGTGTGTCCAAATTCACTACTCTTGCTTCACTAATGTATACTAAGAGAAATGGACCTAACTAGAACATGCACAATTTTATGAGGTATTTGAGGAATTTGTTGTCATATAGTAACACCAACAAACCTGCTTATAGAATTTATGCCAAATTTTACACTTGTGATACAATTTATATCTTTGATTTTCAACCTATTGGTTGTAACCTGCCATGAGTCAGTCCTCTTCCAGTTCCATAAGTTCATCCAATCGTTGTTGAAGTGATTGTTCATCAGACATTTGTGTGGCGATGGAAATCCTCAAACTCAGAACAACAAACTCTAAGGGCATGATGATCTATTTTCCATAGACCATCCTAAAGGTTGTATTCTTAGTCAATTGATTACATTCCATTCTATATTCCCATAGTATCGTTGGAATAGGTTGATACCAGTCATCGCGTTGCACGTTACAAACCTTCGTTAGAGCATGCTCTAGTATTTTATTGAATGCTTCAACTGTACCATTATCTTGTGGGTGATACGGGGTGCTCTTTTGATGGTGGATCATAAATTCTTGGGTGAGTGCATGGATAGTGTTTCTCAAGAATTGTGTTCCTTTATTTCTCATTAACACTTTTCGACAGCCAAACCTTGTGATCACATTTTTAAATATGAAGCACGCAGTCATTTCTATTTTGTAGTATTTTACTTGCACAGCTTCTGACCAGCGTGTCAAATATTTTGTTGCGGTGATAATGTAGTGCACAACTGTTCAACGCGTCGGGGGAGTAATTGGTCCCACAAATTCAATATCTCACTTTTCAAACGGTTCTAATGTTGTGATCGGGAAGGGTGGTAGTTCATCTCATCAACAGGGTTTCTCGATCTGCTGGAAAACGTCACATTGTTTGCAATATTCCTTAGCATATAAAATTATTGATGACCTTTGTAAACCTACACATGATACCTTGTGTGTCGTTTCTTTACTAACGATGTGTCACCATGCAATTCCTCCATGAGCCTTTTACATGATCATGGCCCATTCATGTTCTAAGACGCACCTGCACAAGATTCTATCACCACCAAGCTTGTACAGGTGCCCGAAAATTAGTTGATAGTCGGTACTATGGGTCGCCATTTGGCGATGTTGTGTCTGTGTATAATCATTCAGTGTTTGTCTTGTTGTGAGTTACACTACTATATTGGCAAGTTGGTATAGCACTACCTCGACTATGAATACATGTGCATCGGGAATTTCATCATCCAAGTTGTGACCTACTTCCTCGAACTCAATCCTTGAAAGGTGGTCTGATCCCACATTGTATTTTCCTGGTTTAATGACCACTTCAAACTCAAACTCCTAGAAGACTAAAAATTCATCGACATATTCTCCCCCCCAACATTGGATTTTTGACCAAATACTCCAACATCGAATGGTCAATTTAAAACTTAAATGGAGTGCCTAATAAGTAGTGTCAAAAATTCTACAGGGCATATACCATATCCAAGCCCTCACACTTCGTTGTGGTATAATTCTTTTCAAAATTGGACAACTTTCTACTAGAAAAATAAATTGGATGATCAATGTTCCCTTCGTCGAGTTGCACCAGTACGATGCCCAGTGCAATGGATGATGCAACTACATGAACATGGAATATCTTTGTCCAATATGGAAATTTTGAAATCAACATTATTACCAACTTTTCCTGCAATGTATCCAATGCCTCATGACATTCTGGTGTCCACAGATACTTCGTATCTTTGAGAAACAACTTCTATAGCAATGTAGTTACCTTCACGCAACTCTGAATAAATTGTCTACAATACTCTATGTGGAAAAATGTGGCATGCAATTCCATGTAGGATGTAGGAGCTACCATGTCTAGTATCACAAAAATATTTTCTTGATTGACCAACAACCCCTCCTTGCATACCACATGTTCAAGAAGCATCCTGAACAATGTACAGAATATACACTTCTTCAAATTTAAGGAAATCTACAGTTGGTGACACTTATTCAACATTAGTATTAGGGCTTGCATATGTTCTTTTAAGAGGTTGAACACCATCCAATCATCTAGGTACACCTCTATAAAATTATGTATAAAATCCTTAAACGTTGCAACCACAATCCTGGAAAATACCACAGGTGCATTCTTCAACCCAAAGGGCATCTTTGTGTATGAAAATGAGCCCCACTCCATTGTGAATTTTTTCTTGGCTTGATCTACTTTGGTTATTCTTATCTGGTGATATACTAAGAATCCATCCATGAAGGAGTAAGCCTCATGACCACCCACATTTTCCAATACTTCATCGGTAAATGGTGTGGGGAATGGATCATGTATGCAGGTCACATTTAGGTTGCATAGGTCAACACAAATCCTTGTGTCTCCTTTATTATTTATCTAAACCACCATTGGACTAATCCAATTTGATTCCTCTACGAGGACAATGATCCTGACGTTCAACATTTGATCCATCTCTTTGTGCACCTTCTCCTTATACTTGGGATTGAGGAGGTAGGGTCTCCTTTTTATTAGTTTAGTATCAAGATTTAGATGAATTTTCATTGCACCAAGGGATCCTATGATTCCCTTCATTTTGGAGAAGCTTCGAGGAAAGAGGTCTTCATACTCTTTTAGCAATTCTACTACTTGTGTTATTGTTTCCTGGTCCCAATAGTCCCCAATGATGGTCATCTTCAGTGCTTCTTCTGTACCGATATTATGTTTCTTTGTCTTGATTGGGTGGCCATAGTCTGACGCATTGTTATTAGAGGCCTTCCCTTACACCACATTTTCACCCTTGGTTTCCTTGATCTGTACATCCCTATGGTCTTCTTCATAGACATTGTCGTTATCAGTATTTCAACAATGTACTACCTCCTTTAGTTTTTCCATTGGGTTATGATAGGCCCAAATGAATTTTGCCATGGTTTTCTTTAGTTGATGATGGAAGATGAAATTTTTAATTCTCAGGAGGGCCTCCTTATGTACTAGTAATTTCATCATGAAACTGAATGCTGCACAAAACTACATGCTAAACTCTCATATTTTCCTTCTAGTTTCCTCCTAGATGTACCAACTTCTAGGTATTGATATGGACAAACCTATGTATCCATCGGGGTTGAGGGATGTGCTTGGAGGTCCAACGCATTTCACAAAAACAAATGTGCTCTTGAGGATCTTTATTACCCTTGTTTGCACCCTTTTCGTCACCTTGGTGAGAAAATAAGAGGTGCTTACATGCCCAGTTGGGTCTT